>ML785606.1:160714-176906 GCA_009831015.1 Picea engelmannii | reverse complement strand
TAGGCTCAATCCAAGGGTTTCATTCGTAACCAACCAATAAAGCTTCCAGTTCAGGAGGAGGTCGAATATAAATAATCATATCTTCAAGGATGGACTCATCTGAAGGAAACTCAACATCCATGAAACTAGGGCTCAACGACTCACAAATACCAGGGCTAGAGGTATTACAAACAACAAGATCAAACTCAAGAGGAAACACCAAATAACTTAGGGAAATATGAGGAAGCAAGGGCTCCCATGCCCCCATTAGATAAAACATTTGATCAATTTTCAATACCTTGTCTCAAGAAGGAGAACATAAATGTAAAGGATCCTTCTTAAGAACAATTGAACACCTAGGATAATACGCCACATAATTCACCTGTGGCAAGGAAGAGTCTACTCGAACACTAGGAACACACAAGGGGGAAGCCTAAGGTAAAGCTGAATCAGGATAGTTATTATCAAATGAAAGTTGATAAATAGTGACAATGCTTTGATTGTGAGAGAAATGCATCACACGAAAGAGTGTAGATACCACATCATTCATCGCATACACATAATCATGACCAAGAAGCAAATTAAACTCTAAGGGGCCTAGCACCACTGACATATCAAATCAGAAATTTTTCCCACTTAACGTGACAGGAAACTGAGGAAGAACCCACATACATTCGCTAGGTATTCTGTCGAAAGCCATTAGCTCACTAGTAGTTGACACAATCTTGGGAGAACCCAAATGTTAACAAGCCGAGGATGATAAAATACTTGTAGAGGATCCTTCATCTACAATAGTTCAGAAAATGCCTAAATTATTAATTCCAACCATTATCTGGAAGGGTGTAGAAGAAGGAAGGAGAGGCTCTACAAGATTAGTCCAACCAAAGGAAACCATCCTAGGACTTGGAGGGAGTGTATTCGAAGAGAGTGGAATTCTCCTTTTCTTATAAGGTATTGAACTAGAAATGCTAAGGACATGGTTAGAAGACACATCACTCCCCAAGAGAAGAGTGGGATCAACCGAATATTGCATCAGTGATATCAATTCCTTAGACTTGTCACTCTTTAAGAGAAGAGTGGAATCAGCCGAAGATTTCATCGGCGTGACCACTTCCTCAACCACTGGTTTAATATGATGCAATACAACATGGTCAAGAGATTCATCACCCCCAAAAACAAGAGTGGTTATGGTAGAATATTTCATCGACACGACTGCTTCATCAACCAAATATTGAATAGATTGTTGGGAAACCGAAGACGACTCAGAACTAGAAGGAGCTTCACACAAGGACCACATTATCTGTACCATGGAAATAACATAGCACAAACGAGTAAGGTGATATCCTTTACAAATTTTACAAGGGAAATTAGGCTTACGTTATATATGTCTAGGCTTCTCAACAATATTAATTCCCCCAACATGATTTGCAGTGGCTACTGGGTTTCCCCCAACATGACTAGTAGAGGTTGGTTATTGGTCTCCAATGTGACTAGCAGAGGTTGGTGACAAGTCTCCAACATGACTAGCATAGGTTGGAGACTTCTTCTTCCTACTCTTCCTCTTCATATAATTTTTAGACTTATGGTTACTATTAGCAAGACTTTTACCAGAAGAGGGAGGAGGAGTAGGAGTGAACTTTGCAGATGAAGAAGGTGAAGGATCAATACGATCCCTCTGACATAAGGTTCTTGTATGAGAAGAATCAAGAGAATTCAGGATATTTGGAGTGATCCAAAACCAAACCACTAGTCCTACATTCAACCTAGGAATGTTCAAAATGGCCATCAAAGGGGTGGAAACATTTCTAGAGAAAATAAAAACACAAGAATCCCCTTAGGTAGGGGTCCCTTGGTTGGTATCCTCAATAAATTTGGCCATATCGTTCTTATGTACAGGTTCGTCCCTTGTAGGATTTTTCATGTCCATAAAAGTCTCACGCGTTGATTCTGGAGAACCAATGATATAAAAACCCATGCCTTCTAGGAGGTAGGTCCATGCTTTGAATAGAAGGACCAGAGGTCCTTCCCGACTAGCAGAGTAGTTGGTCAACCACCATGAATCAATGATCCAAAAGTGGTGACAATGAAACAACTTAAGGGAAGCTACACAAAGTATCACTCCAATAAAAATTCATAAGAGAAACATCACAAGCAAACAACTTTTCCAAATCGTCAGCCCAGGTGGATGAGGTCCTAAGTCCAAAGAAATGAAAAATTTGAAATGGACATTCCGAACAAATCCATGTGTTGATTATGTCTCGTGGACCAATGAACAAAGGAGTGAGAAACAGTTATCCCTACCTCCACTAACCATCCTTATCCGATGCAAGTACCCATGCTTCGCGGGGAACTCTCTAGCATTACTGAAAAGTGTGATACGAAATATTTTCTAGGTACTATGGCAAGCCCCTGCAGTCACCTCTGAGATCCCTAGGAAAATCCACTAAGGTCACCAACTCATAGTCAGTGTCTGGGGGGTACAGTCGATAGTCGGGATCGAACGTATGGGTAGGGTAGAAAATCCTGAAGCTTTGAAAGAAGCACCTCTCATGGAGGTAAAGGCACTAAAAAAACCCCAAATATACGATCTCTCCATTACACTTAGTCAAGATTCAGAGAGGAAATATCCTCGGCTCTCCTTCACGTGACCTCATGTTTAGTTCATGTGTTAGAGGAGGCTCTCAGGTGCACTTATAAAAAAATTGGATTTGAGATTCTCCCTAGCTCAGACTCCTATGTTAGTTCAATGGCCTTGGAGATTTATCTCTCCAATCCTAATCCAAGGCCCTAACCCTAAACTTTTTTGTGAACCCTAAAAACAAAGTCTAGTACATTTTAATCTTAGTGTTTGTTTTAGTGGTTGTTTTTACACAAGGGGTATGGAGGTGAAACTGATGTTGTTAGAGACTCTTACAAAATTAAACTTATAAGAACACTCGCAAAGAAAACTTTACACCATTTTTTTAAATGAAAATTTTTTTCACAAAGAAAATGCATAAACAATCCTCAAACCAAAAGATGCAATATTTTTTCCTTTTCTAATGCAAAATGCACAATGCAACTTTCAAGAGAAATAAAATAAGCAAACAAAAGGATTTTTTTCTTCTTATTTTTCTTTTGAAATTCTTTTAAGATGAGAATAAAATGAAAACCTATGCAGCTACTATATTTTTCTTTTTCCAATAACAATGCAAATGATGCAGAGAAAGAAAGAAACTTAACTAGTAGAAAACTAGGTTTTTTTTAGTGTTTGTTTTCTTCTATCAAAGAAAAGTAATAAAAGATGCTAGAAGAAACTGAAGAATACACGATTCATTGCCCCCCAATAAATTAACTCAACATTTAACAAAAATAACATAAAAAATAATAACACTTATCTTTCAAAATATGCAACCAGTTGCAGAGGACAGACGTTCCACTGAAATGTAGACTTACTAATCCAATTCTCAATAGCAAGTCACTCATGAGCCTGGGCTATGAATCCACAATAAGAAGGTGGTTCCTAAGGATGGCTACTGACCTTTCACAACAAGCTAATTTTTACATCCATTCCAATCCATTGACTCTCTTTTCCCTCAACCCACACAACCCAAGGAATGGGATCCTATTCTCTACCACGTAGTCCCTCGGGTTATCCCACTTCCCTCCAGGGCTCCAACATAGGTTATCCATGAAATATATCTATTGGGGACTCTAGGAATTTACAATTGCAACACAAATTCTCACAACAACAACTTACTTTCTCACTTTGCGAATTTCTTTCACATAATATTACTCATAGGCCTACATCCTAATTCTCCATGAAATTACAGCTCCAATAAGTTATGTTACATTCCCGCTATGACTACCTACTCTACTCTTGATTAAGGGATTTTTCCCCTTTGATCGTGTGTCATAATCATAGTAGAGAAAGACCAAGTGAAAGAGATAACCATCTCCCCACAACGACAAAGACACAAAAACCAAAGAAAATAACTACTTTAATTAGGAGAAAGTAGGGATAGAGAGGTGAAAATAAGGTTCACTTTGTTCTCCTGTTTGATGTCGATCCCTGCTCCAATTCGTCGAAGAGATCCTGATCTTCTGCCAGAATCAACTTGCAAGACAGATACAAAACTAGGGATATGAAGAAAGCAGTTATATGATCATAAACATGTGCAGTTTCTACATCAGATTCAAAGTAAAAATAAAGATAAATGTACAATGAATAAAAATATGGGGGAAAACAAGATCTTTTATTACTAGCAAGTGGAAAAGGTAAGTTACAACCTTTTCCAACCTTAGGCATTGTCTTTAAGCCAACTGTCTGGGTTCCTCCGAAAATCCTCAAGCATCAACTCAACCAATAAATACTTCTCTCATTGACTCAAATAGGGATAAGGAGACACCCTATAGTCACATAAAAGGAGAAAGAATATATGGAAAAGGAGTTTCCATATTAAAGGAGATGTTTCTCAACAAATATAGGGAAAGGCGGCTTGCTAGATGTTGGCGATGTAAATTTTCACCAATGGACTTGTGTTCTCATATTTAGACCTCTATGGTTGTTTTATATATTCCCAAAGAGGTTTGGGGAGTTGGATTTTGTTATGTATGGGCAAGGGTCGTTGGGAAACGAGCCCAACCGAAAAACCTGCCCAAAAAAATGGGATTATTTTATTTTTCACCAAAAATGAGGGCATCTACATGTTACAGTGAGGAAAGATGTGGATGTTCGCGTGTTTCACTAGGGAAACCCATGGATGTGCTATTAAACCATGTTTTCTAGATGATTTTGCAGGTGACTTTTAGGGAAAATTATAGAAAACATTGGGAAAGGGTTAGGCCATGGCACAAAATCATAAGTGTGGAATTTTGTGCTATAATAGATTCCCATAATGTGTGAGAACATAAGGGAAAAATGATGGACAAAATACATTATGAACTCTGAGAGGAGAGGATGCATCGAAGTATCCACAGAGGTTCTCGAAGAACTGATCCAAAAAGCAATATATGTCAACAAAGATAAAGTAAGAGTTTTGTTTCCAAAGTCAGGCATACCCATGATCAAGAGTGATAAATCATTTCCTCCAAAGAAGATACATTATGGATCCATGGTACATATGAAAGTATTACTAATTTCTATGGCCACGAAAAATACATAGTGGATCCATGTGATAAATATAAAGTAGAAAACATTGCCATGAAGAATACACAGTGGATCTATGTCAAAGAAAATCATATCCATGAAGAGATACACAATGGAGATATGTCTTAATATAAAGAATAGAGGATATATGGAACCAAGAGAATGAACAAATTGATCCTGTGCAAGTACCAATATGTGTGAGGTGGCACCATATGAATCGAGAAGGAGCACAAAAGAGGTGGTGCTTGTACTTCACCTGAAATCTTCACAATGATCCGTCATGGTTGCAAGTATACGCTATTTGAATAGATGAGCTGAAGTTGAACACAATGATATATTATTTGATTACCAGTCATTGATGTATACCATTAACAAACGCAAGACAACCCACCGATAATTATGATTGGAGTCAAGGTACCATGGTACTATCTAACAAGTGTGAATAAATGAGTTGGCGTCGAACACCTGGTAGAAACTAACAAGTAGAGGAAATTGATGTATTCCCACTGTCAATAGCGAGGGAACCTGCCACTTATGACTGCAAGCCCCAAGGTACCAAAGATATCTTTAAATCCCTCTCCCAGAGAAAGATGTGTCGAATTCAATGGGAGGGAACTCGCTAGAAGGAAGGAATTAAGGCATCCTCCATCATCCAACATGAGGGGTGGTAGAAAGCCAAATATTTGGAAGATATCAGACGAAGAGAATGACACTTGTGATGATGAGACTTGAATTGGGAAGGCTGACTTGCAAGGTCAAATTCTAACTGCAGAATGGCTGACAAAGGTTGAAAAAAATCCCTTTAATATAAGCACAACACATTATATGACATGGGAAACATGACGATAAACTGGGATACATTTGTGACATAAGAGGCATCAACAAATGCTCCATATAGTTGGAAGAATAACCAACCAAGGAAGAAAAATTCAAAGAAATAGAAATTCTCCTAAAGTCGTACTAAACCCAAAATGATGAGATACGGACTCAATATTCTGCTTTGTTCAACAGTGATAAGACTGCTGCCAAAAAAAGATTAGATTTTTTCCCATTCTTTTTTGGTTTTTTTATTTTTTTGTATTTTTCATGTTATAGAAGCTTGAAAAAGATTAAAAAAAATCTTATTGTACAGGGGCAGAAATGAGTGTCATGGGAAAGAAAACTAGCTCCATAGCACAAGGAACATACCTATTCTCAATGCAAGGAAAGCATGTGCAGGATAAGGACATTCAGGGAAATGTCTCCTCCAGGGATAAGGTGTCGAGTCGGAAAGGAATTAATTGCAAGGCTGGAAACTGGTAGGAATGCATAGGTAATTGGTTCAAAAACAACATGTTGAAGTTGGAATTCGGACTAAAAGTGTGAGAATTCAATATGCAGATGAAAATGTGTGTCAACTTTGGGAATTAAACCTCCCTTAATGGTTTTTTTCATAAGTTTAGTCTCCAGAGACCGAAAAAATAATGAAATCATACCAACAAGAAATCTTCTGGTCACAGTAGGGCCAAAGTATTCCTTTTTCGTATATAGTCCAATCGGTCCATAAAAGGGTTAAACTTATACTGAAAGGATGCCTCTTCAAAAAAAAATTAACGAGTGTGAGAGAGATAAGATCACTCGACTATCTTTTCAATTTTAAGGAGTCTGAAAAGATCTTAACTATGGACTCCCTCATCCTTTTTCGTAAATTTAGTCTCCTGAACCTGAAAAAGTATAAAACAAAACTTAGGAGAACTCTTCTATCCCATAGACTAGAGTATTCATTTTTCGTAAGTAGTCTTGTCTAGTCCAAAAAATGGGTAAAGTTGTGCTGGACAGACGTTCCTTTAGATCCATTTAACAAGTGTACAAGGAACAACGTTGCTCGAAAATATTTTCAATTTTAAGGAGTATGAAAATAGCTTAACTATGGACTCCATAATGTTGTTGAGTAGCAACATGTAATATAGGGGTCTCGTGGGAAATGACCATAACAAGAGAGAGTAAGAAGAATGAATTTCAAATGCAAACTCATGGCAGGACTAACTAAGACCCTCGATCCTAGAAACAAACTTGCAGCATAAGTGCCAGAATGAAAAAGGATTCTATACTAGGATGCCCATGGAAGGCGGGTTCTACCACATGAAGTACGACACTTCTAAACAATAGAGAAGGTTTCACATCACAACTTAGTGGGGTCTATCCTAAGTCCGAGTGAATCAAGAAATGGATAATGAAAAAATGCATGGAGGGAAAAACCTAACCTATATGTTATTTTTGATATCATTACATGTCAGAATGAATCGACATGGAACGGAAAGGTACCAAATAAAATGTCTCCAAAGTCCTGTATATAAGACCAAAAACACTTACCCAGAAGTTAATAAGTCTAATATAGAAACCTATGATAAAGACAAGATAAAAATAAGCCAATAGTGTTGGGAAATCAAGAGCAAGGTATTTGTGATCTAAAAGTTTTCACAACCTTAGACATAATAATACAAAGAAATCACAAACTAAGAAAGCCCTGGATAACCTGGAGAAACCCATAAATCTCCCAAAAATTGAAGCAGGAATTTTTTTTCACAAAATGTACACAGGTTCGTGACTATGTGAACTAATACTCGCAGATGTATGTGGGTCATACACAGTGAAAGAGCGGATATCCGTGACTGATACTATGGAAAAGCGCGGATAACTCTATAAAATTGGAAAAATAAAAAGGAATTTCAACATGGAAACTCCCAAAAAATTATGGGAAAGTTTCCATATGATAAAATATTTGCAACAAAGCTTGGAAAACCGGAAAACTCAAAGAAATAAAAAAGGACACACAAGCCACACTACAACCAACCCAAACTAGGAGAATCCCCAATGGAGTCTCCTATTCTAATTAATGGATTTTCCCCCTGTGATCGTGGGTCATAATCATAGCAAAGAAATACCAAGGGAAAGAGATAATCATCTCGCCAAAACAAAAACCAAAGAAAATAACTACTTTAATTAGGATAAAGTAGGTATAGAGAGGAGGAAAGAAGGCGCACCTTGTTCTCCCGTTTGATGTCAATCCCTACTCCAATTCCCTGAAGAGATCCTGATCTTTTGTTGAAATCAACATGCAAGATAGATACAAAACTAGGCTACAATGAAAGTAGTTATACAATCATAAACATGTGCATGTTCTATGTTAGATTCTGTAACAACCCAATTAGATTAATTAATGGTCATAATTAATTAAGATAAATTAAATCATTAATGTGTTGAAAGTAAATTTAATTAATCATCAATCTATGTAAGTAAATTAATTATTTAAACAATTAGATTTTATCATTTTATTTATTTATTATTTGAACTAAGTAATGTAACAAAAATAAAAGGGGTGGGGATTATTTTATTGTATTAAAGGTAGGTAAATAATTAATGACAAAAGATAAGGAAGATGGGGAATTAATGGGGGGGGGAATATTCGAGAGAGGAGGATAAGGAAGAGGGGGTTGGAATGGGAGAAGGGGAGAGAGGATTTTATTGAGAGGGGAGAAGGAGAAACCAAGAGGAGGAGAAGAAAAGGACGCAAAAATTATTTATGGGATTTTACTAGTGGACTGCAATTGCTTGGATTTCAGGCTCTGGGGCCAGGAAATTTGATTTCCTGGAGCTAGGGAGCGAGACAGGCTCTGCTCCTAATTGGTTGGGAGGATTTAGATTCAATCCAGTTATCAAGACAAGTGATCAGCAAGTAGAGAAAGGGACAAACTGAAAAGAGAAAACTTCTCTTCAACATGTATTTCATTGATTTTACTTATTGTTGTTTATATGTAAATAAAAGTTAAAAATGCAAACCTATAACCTGATATTTAATTGTTTTATTTTAAAACAAAACCAGAAATGTGATATTAGATTTACTTGATGAATATACAAACATAATTTAGATAACAAATTTATGATTAAAACTGTGAACCCCTCATATAAGAGAGGAGGATTTACATATTCAAAGTAAACATAAAGATAAATGTACAATGAAGACAAATATGGTGGAAAACAAGATCTTTTATTACCAGCAGGTGGAAAAGGTAAGTTACAACCTTGTTCATCCTTAGGCACTGTTATCACTCTAGGAAACTCTCCTAGGCTGTATGTCAGAGATGCCTGGTAACTTAATCTTTTTGGTAACTATTTTCTCAATAATAAGTGTGGGTTTGGATCAAGATGAATATCCTAATCTATGGATTATACCTTCAAGACAGTATATCTATATTCATGCAATACAAGGCCTTCAAGAGCTATTATCAGATAGGTTTGTAAAACAAATGGATAAGAAAACCAATCAGTTAACCATAACATGCATAGGCAATATATATGATGGGTTAACAAACTAGCCAAAGATGCTTATGATTCTTTCTTAACAATCAAAAGTAATATGAAAGTTACCATGGGACCATTAAACATAGACAAAAGAACAATTTCGACTCATATGCATAGACAAAGATGAAGGAGAGTCTAACAATAGCAAATGAAATAAGCTTGCAGGCTTAATATATTAAAGAAAGTGTCTTTCATACAAAAACAGTAGATTATAGAACTCAAAATTGAACCCTCTGTTCATCATATGTTCTTGTCTTTATATCCTTTTACAAACAGTTTCCAGATCCTATATTACTAGATCAAACTTTACCAATTACAGAAAATCAATAATTATCTTTAGACTAGATCAATTCAACTTCTCGATTTCTCTTTAAGTTCTTCAGATTCTAGGTAGGTGTAGTAAGCCTTCTGAGGCTACTGGATCTCATGTGATATGGGAGGAGTCGAGCTTGACACCCGTTGACAGTCAACGGTCTTATCTCCTTGACAATAGCTAATCGTTCCTTACCTTTTCTATCTTTTAAAACATCTCCAAAACAAAAACAAACACTTGATAAAGATGTCATTAATTATCTTCCAACGATTGGAACAATTTTTTAGTCTTTTGAGAAAGAAAAACTTGGATCTGTGCAAAAACATTATCTTTCTGCCTTATCAATTCTTTCGGTAGTTAGGGAAAATGGAATTCGGGCCGATTAGCTACAAAAATCTCTACTTTCATTAGCTAATGAACAATCGATATGTTCGCCTAAGCCACCGAAACCTGAGATTATCAAAATTTCAAAAATACCCTTGTCTCAGCTCAAAAACGCCTTAGGGTTGATCTTTTTAGATTTCTGTATATTGCTCAAGCTTTGTGGGGTTACTGGTTGCTTCTAGTTCATTGTATTGAACTTCCACCTCTGCAAGGGTCTCAAGAGAAGCATGAGCTTGGTTTTTTGAAGACATTGTTTTTTTCCTCAAAGCCCTGACCTTTTTCTTCAAACCCTGGGCTACTCTCCATAAGTTGTTGTAGTCCTTTACAATATTGTTTTTCTTTTTCTTCTCCTTTATGCTTTCATGGGATAGTCTTTCCAAAGCTGAATTGCTTTCTGCAAAGTTTTTTGATAGGGTTTCATACCTAGTTTTTATTACCCTTTGAAGTACCTCTTGCTCGGCTAGCTTCTTCTTAAGCTTCTTGATTTCCTTTGATTTATTCTGCTTCACTCATTTGTTGGATGAGGCCTCTGCAACTTGTGGCTCTTGTTCTTCTTGGGGAGTAGGTGATGGAAGGTTCTCATAACTTGTTGTGTATATGTCCACAAAAACAGAGTTGTCATGCCCTGTGGTAACCGAATCCTCATGCCCTGTTTCCAATTGTTTCTCTTCATCTTCTGAGTCTAAGTAAGGGAGATTGAGAACGTTTTTTATCACTGGGACTTCACTGACCTCTTCTTCCTCACTGTTAAAATTCAATTTCTTTTTCTTTTTGCTCAACTTAGGGGAAGGAGAGGATTGATTGACTGGGGTTGGAAAGATAGCTCTTCTCCTTCTCTTCCCACTTCTGGGAGTGGAGGATTTCTTGGAATGAGAACTCTTTTTTCCCTCTAGTTGAACCTCAGTCTAGAAATAATTCCAGAATAGGAAATAATTCCATTCTTTACCCTTTCTTTGCAATGGCTCACAAACCAACAGTTTGATTAAACTATGGTGGGATAATCTACCTGCAACTTGACTGGGTTTGGCCTTGACTTGATGAGCCATCTTGGATAAGATTCGGTGAAGGAAATAGGGCAGATTAAGTGGGTATCTACCTATCAAATGGTTTATAAGTTTGAAATGATAAATCATCACCCTGTTGTATCTCCCTTCACAGGTTATATAAACCATTATAGCCTTCAATAATTGCTGCCATTTCTCTTCAAGGAAAGATACAGGAATATCTTTCTTCCAAATCAAACCCCTATGTTATGGTTTTAAATAAGTCATGAACTCAACATTATTAATCACAATTGTTTTAAACCATTTATTTCCAGTCGTGGGAAGCTCTGGGACTTTGGCTATGAGGGATTCATCAATTTCGAATTCATCCCAGCCAATGATTTCTTTCTTTCCATCGAAATTTAGAGCAAAAGCCTCTGCCACCTGCTGATGAAAGCTCTGTAATTTTTTACAAAAATTGTAACAGCCTACGTCCTTGAACATTTGACATACCTCGAGATGGGATTCCAGGTAACTAATGTCGTTAAGCTCCTTCCTCAGTGTCAACGTTCCTTTCTTCATTTTCCACGACATTTTCGCACACATGTGATCGCAGGAGTGGATTTCAGGTAGAGTTACAATGCGTAAACTTAGCGATAATCAGCTCGACTGAGATAAAATTGAGATAACTGGGGAGAGTTTTTGAATCATGGCATTGATTTCAAGGAGTGAGGAGAAACATTTGATAATGTGAAGAAGTCATGGTGAATAACTTAAATCAATGGGAACTACAACGATGTATGACTTAATGATATAGCGATCAGGATGGATTCACTCATATCATAGTGGGATCAACTTTCTGGTCATGAACGGTTCCTTCTCTAGTCCTTTCGGTGGCTTGTGCAATCATGGAAACGTCGAACCCTTCGTTTGAAATGTGTGATATGACATGCTTGGTCTTTACCTACTTCAACGATTTAAGTGGCTAAAATGGCCATGGATTTCTTTATTTAAGCTTCTGAAAGCTAAGGCTTTCGATGGCTAATGAACAATTGGTATGTTYGCCTAAGCCACCRAAACTTGAKATTTGAATTTGATCAAACACAAACTAAACAAACTTTTACTTAAACCTTATTACATGAGTAAAKCTTCGAAAAATGAACCTTTAAAATTTTWAAAAGTACCTTTTTTAAAAGACTCCCTATCACCTAAAATGCAAAATCTCGATTAATTTATTTGAGGAGATAGCAGGCACCATCTTGAAGCCAACTCTCTCAGTTCCTCTAGGAATCCTCAAGCATAAACTCAACCGATAAAGACTGAATCTCTCAATGACTCAGATAGGGATAAGGATACACCCTATAGTCACATAAAAGGAGAAATAATCTATGGAAAAGGGTTTTCTAGATTAAAGAGGATGTTGTTCAGAGAATATAGGGAAAGGAGGCTTGCTAGATGTTGGCAGCATAACTTTTCCCCAAGGGACTTGTGTTGTCATATTTATCCCTCTATGGTTGTTTTATATCTTCCCAAAGAGGTTTGGGGAGTTGGATTCTATTATTTACAGGCAAGGGTCATTAGAAAATGATCCCAACCAAAAAACCTACCCGAAAACACGGGATTATTTTATTTTTCACCAAAAATGAGGACATTTGTGGGTTGCATTGAGGAAAGGCATGGATGTCCACGTGTTGCACTAGGAAAACCCACAGATATGCTCTTAAAGCATGTTTTTTATATGATTTTGGAGGTCACTTTTAGGGAAAAGTCTAGCAAGAATTGGAAAAGGGTTGGTCCATGGCACAAAAGCATAAGTGTGGCATTTTGTGCTATAACACCTCTAGCACTCCACACACATTTCCTCTCTTCTACCCAACTATAAAACTACCTTATTTCCCCATTAAAATTTCCTTTTACCCATGCAAGTTGACTCTCACATTTCTCAATGTTGATTGTACTCAACCCCATGCTCTCAATTACTATGTGAGGTGACTTTTCCCACCAACCCTCTTACATATATCCAATGATTCAGGCTTTGACACACTCAAAAGAGAAAATAGAAGGTTCATCAAAAATAATATTAGAAAAATAGCTTGGGATTAATAGGCATGTATAATCCCCCCCTTGTACCCTCTCTCTTGTGGAAACTTCATCCCCATGATTCTATCTATGTCCATCTGCAGTCGGTGATATATTTTATTTTATCATTTTTGATACACAACTTTTACATATTACACCGCTTGGACCGTGGCCATAAATCATATTTACAATATACATATCTAATTCAGGGATTAAAAATGTGGATGTTACATGTACAAAAAATCCATACTATGACTTCTAATGTCAAACTTTGAGTTTGAGAATCTATATCATAGGTATTTTTCGTTAAACATGCCTTTTAATCTATGAGACATGACTTACAGTGGCAGTACATTCCAAGAAACTTATTGATCACATGGATTTAAAATACTAAGAATGGTTAAGGAATGTTTGACCAATTTTACCCCTAATTAAGTGACCCAAAACGGATTTGGGCGATTGAGGACCCAAAATGAGGCATCTTAGTCAATTGTGGGCCAGACAAAGGATTTAGAGTCCAAAATATAGCTCAAAAAATGGGTTAGTTCCCCAAGAGGTATAACATAGTTAAATGAATGACTAAGGACCAATAGATGAAGGATGATTGTGGTAAAAACACCTACCTAAGCACTAGACATCCATAATACATTGCATATCTAATCTAATGTAAGGGAACTCAAATATGGTGGTCCAACATAGAAGGATGATAGATAGATATTGATGCTATCAATGAGTAGGCCATGTGGGTACATAACACAAAAGTATGCTACACCACAACATCCCTACTAGGTATGTGTATGCCAGCATGCACTAAAGTGTAAAATCCATAAGTTACAGGTCTTCTTGAAATGACCAATATACTTGTTTTATTTATCTAATGTTATGCTTCTTGGAAAACCATGCAAACTAACTATTTCTCCAAATAACAAAACAACTATATTAGTTGCATCACTAGTTCTTTTGCATGAATGAAATGTTCCATTTTAGAGAATTCATCTATCTACCATTATAAAGTTAGAATTGTTACCCCTTTGGATTCTTAGCAACCCCAACATAAAATCCATGTTGATATCTTAACATGGTGTTTTTGGGATAGGGAATGGATTGTATAATCCAATGTTTTAACTTTAATCATTTGCATGCTAGAAAGTTATGCACCATTTGGCTCATTACTTCACATCTTTTGCAATTCTCAACCAATAGTAGCACTCTTTAACTAAATATCAAGCCTTGTCCATGATGCAAAAATGACCACTCCAGACACCATTATGAAATTCTCTTACAAGGTTTTCCCTCATTAAACCTCTTAAGTTGCACAACTGTTGATTTCTAAAAAGAAATACTTCGTGAAATAAATTAAATATGGAGCCTAGTCTCCACTCCATAGTTCTTTGTAGTCTTTCCATGATTCAATAAAATTTTCATCTATATCATACATATTTTTTGTTTCATATATCCTTACCATCTCCACCATAATGGTAGTCAACAAAGATGTCCTTTGACTCAAGACATCAATAACCTTGTTTGATTTTCTAAATCTATGCTTTAATGGAAATGAATAGCTCTACAACAACTCAATGCATTTTGTGTGTTTTGATTTAACTTTTCTTTGTTGTTTGCTTACTACATTGGTTGTAGATTGATTTAAAGTATAAATTATTTAGGAAACAAATAATGTCTCAACTTCTTAAAATCTTGGACAATGACATAAAATCCATGATCATAAGATACATATTTCTTCTTTGCATTGTTCATCATCTCACTAAAGAATGCAACCGATTTAACTTTATTTACCTTATTGATTACACACTACTCCAATTATTGTTCTATTAGAATCATGCTCCACCCAAAACACCTTGCCAAAAACTGGTTTAGTTAATATAGGATTCTCAATCAACAACTCTAAACCTCAGTGTGTTAATGGTGCACAAATGCCACTAAAATTATGAATAAACTTCCTATAGAATCCTTTCAAACCGTAAAAAATATCTTCTTACCTAAAATTTGCTTCTTGTTGTAGGCCACTCCATAATGGCTCTCACCTTCTCCATATCCACCTTCAACCCATCTTTAGATATCACAAATCCTAGGTATACTAACTCTTCCTTCATGAAAGAGCACTTTTTTCAGATTTATCAATGGTTTCTCCTTTTTCAAAAACTACAACACTTGCCTCAAGTTCATTATGTTCTCTTCTTTCATTTTGATGAACACCAATTTATCATGTAGATGTATAACTATGACTTTACCCAAGCAAGGTTTCATAAATTTATTCATCAACCTCATGACATAATTGGGTCATTTTTCAAGTTAGATGGAATGAACAACCATTCATACAATCCTCTATTTTGAATTCTCTCTTGCAACCATCACCTTCTTGAATTTTGGATTAGTTATATCCATCGTTCAAATTGATCTTGGTGATGTACTCCACTCCAATCAATAAGTCCATTAAGTTATCCATCCTCGTCAAATATAAATTGGTACTTAATAATAATCTCATTGATGGACCTTGAATTGATACATATCCCTCATTATCCTCATTTCTTTAGTGGTAGTACTAGTGGAATTGCACAAGGACTCAAAATTTCCCTGATTCATCCTTATTGCAACAACTTTTAGAATTTCTTGTTGTTCTCCCTACTCTCCACTGAAGTCAATACATGGAGTTCCTTATTTTGCATATTAGAACCTAGGATTAAGAATATTTAATGACAAATAATCCTCATAGGTGGTAATCCCATTGGAAGTTCATCCATAATAACTTCCTTAAACTCAATCAACAACTTGATCATAGCCTTTGATGGCACTTTTTGTTGATTAAGGTTGGTTGTCATTGATGTCAACCCTTGAAGAAAGCCCCGTCGCACAAAGGTTTAGGTAATGGACCCAATATTGTTTGATGTAAATATGAATCATTATTGTTTTTTCATGGTTTATAAGAAGTAAATATGGATGAACTCCAAAGTGGTCCCCTTATGGTGA
>ML785606.1:134945-147941 GCA_009831015.1 Picea engelmannii | reverse complement strand
TGTAAAGGGGTTTGCACAAAAGAAAGGTATAGATTTTGAAGAAACAATTTCTCATGTTGTTAAAATGACTTCAATTAGGACTATTTTAAGTCTTGTGGCAGTAGAAGATTTTCATATTGAACAATTAGATGTTAAAACAACTTTTCTCCATGGGGATTTGGAGGAAGAGATTTATATGCAGCAGCCACATGGGTATGAGGTCAAAGGGAAGGAGAATTTGGTATGCAGGTTGGACAAGATCTTGTATGGCCTAAAGCAAGCTCCAAGGCAGTGGTATTTCAAGTTTTGCAGGTTTATGACAGAACAGGGTTATAGTAGATGTCATTCTAATCACTGTGTTTATTTCAAAAGGCTAGAAAATGGAAGCTATATTATCTTGCTATTGTATGTAGATGACATGCTGCTACAGTGTCTAATATGCAGAATATAAATGTGCTCAATAATAAATTCGCTAATTCATTTGCGATGAAGGATTTGGGTGTTGCAAAGAAAATCCTTGGTATGATTATAACAAGAGACGGGAAAAATCGCAAATTGACATTGTCTCAGGGTGAGTACATAGAGAAGGTGTTGGAGAGGTTCAAAGGCAGAATGAAAAACTAGTTAGTACACCTTTGGCCAGCCATTTCAAATTAAATAAGGAAATGTGTCCCAAGACACAGAAGGAGATAGAATACATGTCCAAGGTCCCTTATTCATCAGCAATTGGCAGCTTGATGTATGCAATGGTTTGCACAAGACCAGATATTGCACATGCAGTGGGAGTTGTGAGCAGTTATATGAACAATCCAGGTAAAGAACATTGGGAGGCAGTAAAGTGGATTCTCATATATTTGAGAGGTACTGCTACTCATGCATTATGTTTTGGAGGTCCAGACACTTTTCTACAGGGATATGTTGATTCAGATATGGCAGGTGACAAAGATAGCAGGAGGAGCACCACAGGGTATGTTTTTACTATAGGTGGAACAATAGTAAGTTGGCTTTAGAAACTGCAAAAGGTTGTTGCACTTTCAACAATAGAGGAAAAGTATGTTGTTGCTACAGAGGCTAGTAAAAAGATGATTTGGTTACAGAGGTTTGTGGAGGAATTGGGAAAGAAGCAACAGAATAGCAGGTTGTACTGTGACAGTGAGAGTATCATTAAGCATATACAGTTGAGGTACCACTTCATACGATCCACCTTGGAAGATGGACATTTGAAGTTGGAAAAGATACACACTAGCCAGAATCCTGCAAATATGTTAACAAAGGGAGTAACCAGGAAGAAACTGAGTTCCTGCTCAGTTTCAGTTGGTCTTCAAGAATGAATATGAAGATGAGAAATTTTCCAAGTCCAATAAGGTTCAGAGTCTAGCATATACATCAGGGGTGGAGTTGTTGAGATCAGTCTCCAAGTGGGAGATTGTTGGTTGTGGAGCCTGATTATCTTCCTGATTCAGAGGTCTCTTTCTTTCAGCCATATTTATACCCCATAAATACTTTACACCCCAGAAGAATGTACACTCTTCCACGTGAGGAAGTGTAGAGGGGGGTTACCCCCTCTACAGGGTTCGGGGGGCTATCCCCGCAGCTGGGGGCTCCGGGGGCAAGTGGGCCCCCGGTGGGGGTTAAGGCACAGCGTCCCCCAATGGAGGTTCAAAGCCAAAGCCCCCGAAGGAAAAAATTCCTTGTAAATGTATATTGTAATTTCATTTTAAATCTCGACCGTTCATTATAAGGTCGCAGATCTAATAGTAGAAATCATGTTAGGGTTTTTTTCCCTAGAAGGCAACCCTCTTTTATGAGGGAAATGTATTGTTGCTAAGTATGTGAGTGAATATTGTATTCTAAGATAGGAGACTGTGAGAGAATGAAGAGGAATTTACAGTGGGTTTGTTGTAGGTTGTATCCCTTCATTTGTTGGATAATAATAAAGGAAGGACCTGGCAATTTCTCTGGTGGACGTAGC
Organism: Picea engelmannii; assembly: GCA_009831015.1. Taxonomy (NCBI): domain Eukaryota; kingdom Viridiplantae; phylum Streptophyta; class Pinopsida; order Pinales; family Pinaceae; genus Picea; species Picea engelmannii. The sequence goes on along the minus strand of ML785606.1, from coordinate 145,990 downwards.
CCACATTGGGTGAACCATGTATATTTGTGTCTCTATTGTATTGTGTATCTTCTGTGTTTTTTTTTCGCATTTGTTTTATTTTATTTCTCCATGGTCCTATTTTTATAACATTTAGCTCTAATTGAACATATCTGGACATAAGCGGAAAATAACACTTTCCCTTCTTTTCATCCTTTAAAAACTTCATTATTGTGATGGATATGTGTTATATTATTTTCATGACTAGAAGTAGTATCTACATTGTGTTAGGTGTGAACCCCGCTGCGCGGGGGTTCTGGGGTATCACCCCCGAAAAAAAAAATCCTCGATTTCCATGTCCATTTTTGGGCAATCCTTGGTTTTTGTGTCCAATTTTGGGTGGTTTTCGGCACATGGTTTTTTGCCGATGGTTTTGTATTTCTGGTTAAGGAATTAGGGTTGTTGACTAATCCAGGTCATTGAATTAGGGTTTTGAATGTCGTTGGATCCTATATGTATATTGTATTGTAAACAATGTATGATGTGAATGAATATAGAATATGTTGGTTTTCTCGGTTAGGGTTTCCAGGGGGGAAATATCTATATAAAGTGTGTATTTTCCATTGTATATTTTCTATTCTTTTATTGAAAATATGTTTGCAGTAAATTATTATACAAGGTTAAAATCTACATTTGGTATCAGAACAATTATTGGCTTCATGGGGACACCTTTGTAGTTAGGGGTTTGGCTCAGGACTTTGATAATCCTTGTTACAATGGTAGATACACGGTATTGATTATTCAGATGAAGAGAAATGGCAAGAAGTTTGAAAATAGAGATCGAGAAATTTAATGGTAAAAGTTTTGAGCTATAGAAGCTCAAGATGGAAGATCTGTTGGTAGATAGAGATCAGTGGGTCACGGTGGATCCAAGTACTACACCTACAATAACATCAGCAGATGACTGGAAAAAGTTAGATCGAAAGGCAAAGAGCACAATCTGATTGTGTCTCTCAAATTCAGTATTACTGAAACTGTCAGGGGAAGCTACAACGAAGGAGTTATGGGATAAGTTGGGGAAATTGTATCAATCTAAGTCCCTGGTAAATAAAGTGTTCCTATGGAAAAATATGTATAACCTGAGGATGAGAGATGGAGACTTGGTGACATAGCATCTGAACACCTTCAATACTATGGTAAGTCAGTTGTTATCTATTGACATTAAAATTTTGGATGAAGATAAGTGTATAAGTTTATTGTTCTCTTTATGGGACTTGTGGGATAGTTTGGTTGTGGCCACGGGTAGTAATACAACTACCTTGATTTTTGATGGTGTGGTCTCATCCTTGTTGTCGGTGCAGATGAGACAGAAGAACATGGAAGGATAGAGTTTGGTTGTGGCCACAGGTAGTAATACAACTACCTTGATTTTTGATGTTGTGGTCTCATCCTTGTTGTCGGTGCAGATGAGACAGAAGAACATGGAAGGATAGAGAACGGGTGCATTATTTGCAAGAGGACACTCCCAGGAAAGAAATAGATCTAAGTCCTCAAGTGGGAGATCTAATCCTAAGGGTAGATCTAAATCTCCCAGAAAGTTTGTAAGGGTATGTTGAAGATGTGGAAAAGAAGGGAACTTCAAGAAGCAATGTAGATCCAAAAGCGTTGAGAAAGTGAAGGGATCTAAAGGTGCTCCCGCTACAGAAGAAAAGACCTCCAAGGAAGGAGGAGATGTGTACTTGGACTATTCAAGCACGCATGTAGATCATGAGGCATAGCTGGTCAAATTAGGTGCATCCTTTCATATGACTCCCCAAAGGGAGTGGTTCTGTGAATATGAAAGGTATGATGGAGGTAATTTTTTCCTAGGTGATGACTCGACAAATAAAATCATAAGATGAGGAAAAGTCAAGTTGATGCTCATAGATGGAAGGATTAGAACACTTCCTGGTGTTCTGCACATCCCAGGATTGGCCATAAATTTGTTTTTTGTAAGAAAAATGGATGATGCAGAGGTAAAAACAATATTTGACAAAGACACCTGTAGGATGGTTCAAGGAGCAATGTTGTTGTTGAAGGGAGTTTGGATTGGAACTCTATGTAAGCTGCAAGGAAGCACTATTAGTAATGGGTGTAATAGTTCCATTGTTCATGATATTGGCGCAGAAGAAGAAAAGACTCCTATAGTCTCTAGAGATAAGGTTATGTTGTGGTGTCAAAGACTGGGGCATATCGGAGAGAAGGGTCTTCGACTACTACATGGTAAAGGTATGGTTGAAGATGGTATTTAGAGAAATGAAAGATGTTGTGAAACAGGAAGTCATACCAAGTAAGGAAGAACCGGATAAAATAGATTTTGAGCCAAAGGATGATGAATCAAACTCTATAGAAGAACATGAATAAGAAGAAGAAGATCCTCATACTCTAGTATTGAGGAGATCGGTGTGGGATAAAAGGATACTAGAAAGGTATACTCCACCCGATTTCTATTAAAAAAATTATTTATCTGTTACTAATGATGATCCTAGAACTATTAGGGAGGTAGTGGATTTAGAGGATGGAAAACTATGGAAAAGACCATGGTTGAAGAAATGACATCCTTGGATAAGAATGAGGCTTTGGATCTAGTGGAGTTGTCGACTGGAAGAAATCCCATTGGGAAAAAATGCGTATTTAAAAATAAGTTGAACGCAGAAGGAAAAGTGGAGAAATAAAAATCTCGGTTAGTAGCAAAGGGTTATTCCTAGGTTGATGGAATTTATTTTGTGAGATTTTTTCTCTTGTTTCCAAGTTAACTTCTATTATATTTATGTTATCTGTTGTTCCTGCATTTTATTTTGAAGTAGAACAGATGGATGTGAAAAAAACATTCATACATGGGGATTTGGAAGAATAAATCTACATGAAGTAGCCATAAGGCTTTGTTGTGAAGGGAAAGAACGCGTTGGTATGCAAGCTGAGAAATTCCTTATATGGTTTAAAACAATCACCAAGGATGTGGTATCAAAAATTTGATACTTATATGTTGGGACTTGGCTTCACAAGAAGCAAAGAGGATCACTGTGTGTATTTTAGATTAATTGGTAATCATTTGATTTATTTTGTATTGTGTGTGGATGACATGTTGTTGCTAGAAAACAACAAGGATATTATCCAGGATGTGAAAACTTAGTTGTCCTTTAAATTTGACGTGAAGGATCTAGGTGCTGCAAATTTTATTTTGGGCATGGAAATTAAAAGAGATCATAAAAATAGGAAACTTTGCTTAAATTAGAGAAAATATGTCGAGCCAATATTGCAAAGGTATAATATGTGGGAATGTAAACCGGTTAGGGTGCCTATTCCTGTAGGTGTAAAGTTATCTGTGGATCAGTGTCCCAAGACCCAGTGAGAAGAGGAGGACATGTCTTGTGTTCCATATGTGAGTGCAATTGGTTGTTTGATGTATGCAATGGCCTATACTATACTGGACATTGCACATGCAGTGGGAGTTTTGAGCAGGTATATGTCAAAACCAGGGAAGGAGCATTAGACAACAATAAAGAGAGTTTTCGGGTATTTGTGTGGCACTACTAGTTATGGATTGTGCTACCAAAGAAGACCAAGTTTGGACAGAGTGTTGGTCATACATGGTTTTTTGGATGCATATTGGGCTGGAGATTTGGATCATAGAAGATCTACAAGAATGTATGTGTTTAACCTGTTTGGAGGAGCAATCAATTGATTGAGAAAAGGACAGTCTGTAGTATAACTTTCAACTACAGAAGTTGAATACATGGCAGCCCACTCACGCAAGAAAGGAAGTGTTACGGTTACAAATATTGTGTTCAGGTATTGAGTTGGTACAACAAGCTATAAGGATAGACTGTGACAGTCGGAGTGCAATTTTTTTGGCGAAGAACCCAACTTATCATTCAAAGACAAATGATATTGATGTTCAATATCACTTTGTGAGAGACATGGTTGAAGAAAATAAGGTTTTTTTGATGAAGGTGAATACTTTGAAGAATGGTGTAGATTCATTAACAAAATCTGTGAGAACTAAGAAGTTCTCTTGGTGTAGAGGATCTATGGGCATTGTTTCCCTAGATTGTTGACTATGTAACCCTATAACCCCATGTATGCAAAGAAAACAACAAATGGGGGAATGTTGGATATGTGTTATATTCTTTTCACGACTAGAATTAGTGTCTACGTTGCATTAGGCGCGCAGGGGGGTTACAAGGGGACAGAGCCCCCCTGCGTAGGGGTTCGGAGGAAACTCCCTCGAAAAACAAATCCTCAGGTTTTTTGTCCATTTTTGGGTGATCCTCGGTTTTCATGTCCATTTTTTGGTGGTCCTTGGTTTTTGTGTCCATTTTTGGGCGGTTTTGCGGCACATGGTTTTCTATTTTCAGTTAAGGAATTAGGGTTGTTGACTAATCTAGGTCATTGGATTAGGGTTTTGTATGTCGCTGGATCCTATATCTATATTGCATTGTAAACAATGTATGATGTGAATGAATATAGAATATGATGGTTTTCCCGGTTTAGGTTTCCAGGGGAAAAATATCTGTGTAATGTGTGTATTTTCCATTGTATCTTTTATGTTCTTTTATTGAAAATATGTTTGTATTAAATTATTGTACAAGGTTAAAATCTACATGTACACAACATCACCCTTCTACTATTGTTATTGTTTTTATCCCTTTTTTCCCCCTTCATAGGCAACATTCTCAATGATATCCTTCCACCCTTCTGTGACAAAAAGGTGTTCTTCACCCCATCAAGAACATCTTTCATATCCAATTTTCATGACCTTCCAAATAAACGATGATAAGCATCCCTTCACAAAATATCTCCAAAGATCTAGTCTTGATAATTCTCTTTATTATAGCCTTACCAAGCACTATTTTGGAATAGTAACATAATGCACCTTCTATAGCCTAGAGAATCTATATGCATTTGGGTGCACTTCAAATTCAACCTATGAATCTTGTCAATAGACAGGACGTTTCCAATACTATCCTCATCAATAATAAGCAAACAACACTTATGTCTAATTTTGCATTTGGTTTTGAAGATAGTGTTTAGTTTCTTTGGATACTTCTCTTTGAGATGCCTCTCTGGATTCAACAACACTCTTTGGTACATTAGTGATCTAGGTGGATATTGGTGGCCACCCACCTATTCCAACTGGCTCCTCTTGTCATTTTTTAGTTTAGCACGTTCTTCTGTACTTCTTTGTAATTGTGGGTTCTACACTTCTAGGGTTGTCTGAATCCCTACAAATATTCTAGGTGGATATTGGTGGCCTCTCACCTAATCCAACAGGCTTGTTTTGTATGTTTTCATGTTAGCACATCTTGTTGTACTTCCAGGGTCATTTTGGAGCCCTAAACAATGTTTTTTTGGCTCGCCACAATGAAAATGTAGACAAAGTAAGAGTTTGACATCGTAGTGTGTAGTTCTCTAAAATACCTTTCCAACGGGCTATCATGTGCCTAAAACGAAGGTCATATGCAAAAGTTACGACCCTGGGAAGTTGAGGTACCAACTTACCCATAGGGGCCCACATGATTTTTGGTGTTTCACCTCATAGGATTAGGTTTTGGGATGTCTAGGGTTTTGTCATTCATGAGTACTATTAAAAATGCCTCTGGAGCCTCATTGTAATGATTTTGATCAGACAGATGCACCTAGTAGCCAAATCTCTTCTCAGAGATAACTACCACCATTCGAGCAAGTGTTTCAATTCTGCAGTTTTACAGTTTCAACCTATTTAATTTATTCAATAGAAGATATTGTTCACTAGATATCTATTTTGTTCTTCATATCTCTGTGTTTATTTTATTTATTATGTTAAACAGTTCGCTCCACTCCTAAATCTGGATCAATGGTATCAGAGAAGTCTTCTCTTCATTTATTTTTCTTCGTGAATGTCCCCGACAAGATCTGGGTACAAGAAGTTGGGACTCGAATCAATCAAGTCATTGCAATATCGGTCATGCCGAGCCCGAAAACAACCCATGGAAAATGAAAATAAATATGATGGAGCAATAGATCCTTTTAAAATGTTGCTCGAGGAAGCCCTTGCACGACAAAGGAACAAAATGATGGAAAACTTTGCACAAATCCTTTGGCGGCTTCATACAGGAGAAGCATCTTCATCAAGCGGCCATGCAACCCCCTTCAAGGTATAGGTAAATTTTTATATTCCATTATTTCAAGGACTGACAGATGCGGATGTTGTAGATAAATTGTTGAATCTTCTTGATGGGTATTTTTCGGTCCATAATTTTTCCGATAAGGAAAATATTACTTTTGCACTCCTCAAGGTCGTCCCCCATGTTAAGGACTGGTGAGACACTTACTCTGAGAAAAGGGCCATAGATAAATCTGCAATATTTGTGGTTTCCCCTACATGGGATTCTTTTCAGGATGCCATTAAATAATAATACTACCCTGATGGAAGCTACGAGGACCAATACACCAGAAGGACCACCCTGTGTCAAGAAAGGGACCAGACAGTACCAAATTTCACCAATATTTTCCATACCCTGCACACCAAGTTGAGTATCAAAGGCTCTGAGCGACATATGGTGCTCAAATACTGTGGTTGTTTTCATAGATACATTCAAATGGAAATGGAGTTTTTGGACATCAACTCATTGGGTACGACTTATAGATATATTGTCAAGAACGAGCAGAAATTTAAGCAGAAGAGGCGAGAGTTTGGATCTACCAACTCCTCACAGTCGAAGTAGGGAAAAGGAGGCCCCAATCCATGCAACAAGGGACAGAGAAAATATGGCCACTCTCAGGAAAACTAGTCCAAGACTCAACACAAGAAGGGAAATGAGAAAACGAAGAAGGACATGGGAAAATGGTGTGAATACCATCAAATCCCTTGGAACAACACTGAAGAATGTCGCTCCAAGTAATCACTCATGGACGAGATGAAGGCTTTCGTGTCAGAGGCTGATTCTGATTCTGAATCAAATACGAGAGGGAAGTGGATTATCAATGTTGAACCCAATGCCACTGTCACTACCACCAAATTCCAGCCAAGTGAACCAGAAGAACTAGAGGAAGGGGAATGCCTCTTTCACTCACATATGTGGGTAAAGGGGGATCCACTTCATTTCATTGTCGATAGCGACAATCAGAAGAACCTGATCTCAGCAAATTTTGTCAAGCGGCTAGACCTATTAACGACACCACACCCACAGCCCTAAAACATTGGCTAGCTTCGCCAAGGAAGAGATCCTCGTGTCGGCCAACAATGTCGTCTTCCCTACGACATCAAGCGTTTCAAGGATGAGGTATTGTGTGATATTTCTCCCCTTGAAGTTTGTGATGTTATTTTAGGACAACCATATTTGTGGAAGCATCATATTGTGTATGATTCTATACCCCACAATGTTATTATTACTTTGGGTAGACAATTGTATAGGATACCAGAGGTAGCACTGCCTACCACTATTTCTTTAATCTCTGCTAAGAAATGTGGTAAGGTCATTTCACAGAAAGGGAAGTTCGTATTCTTTTTTATCTGTTCTCATAGTAAGTAGAAGGTCTCCATGACATCCGTGGCCTCTACACAGAGCCTCTCTTTGCAGCAGAAGCAAGTGGACAGGATTGTGGAAGAGTAAAAAGACATCTTCTCCTCACCCATCGGGGTACCGACGCACTTCCAAGTCAAGCATCCAATTGATATAACCCCCAGTGGACCTCTGCCTAATGGACCAATCTATCTTCGCTCACTGATGAAAAATAACAAAATCAAGTTTCAGATCCAAGAGTTTCTTCAAAAGGGGCATATCAGACCCAACTCCTCCCCTTTCAAAAGCCTGATTTTACTGCTGCAGAAGAAGGACGGTACCTGGCAACTCTGCATTGATTGCAGAGAATTAAACAAAATCATAGTTAGAAACCGGTACCCAATTCCCAGGATTGATAACCTTCTTGACCAACTCAAGGGAGAAAATTTCTTCAATAATATTGACCTAAAGCCTCGCTACCACCAGGTTCCCATCGAACCAACTGATGTCTGGAAGACAACTTTCAAATCTGAAGAAGGTCTCTTTGAATGGTTGGTCATGCCCTTTGTCCTAACAAATTCACTAGCCACTTTCATGAGGTTGATGGATGATGTATTGAGACCCTTCACCAACTCTTTTGTGGTGCTATATTTGGATGACATCCTCATCTTCACCAGAACTTGGGAGGAGCACATGCGACATATTCAACAGTTTTAATCACTCTGTGGCATCACAAGCTATATTCCAACCTGGAAAAATGTTCCTTTGGCATGAACAAGGTCCAATACTTGGGCTACAATGTTGATGAGCATGGGGTACATGTTGATCCCGCTAAGATCCAAGTCATCTGTGACTGGCCATCCCCAACCACACTAATTGAGATTTGGAGCTTCTTGGGACTGGCCAATTTCTATCGACAGTTCATGTTGGGATTCTCCCATATTGCATGGGACCTCAGCCACCTGACCAAGGGCGGTGGCAGGGAAGCTTTCGTGTGGGGGAAGGAACAACAACGAGAATTTGATGATCTAAAGAATCACTTGTGCTCAACTCCAGTACTCTCCTTTCCTAATTTGCAACAACCATTCGACATTAAGACTGATGCATATGACTATGTTGTAAGCGCAGTTCTCACTCAACATGGTCATCCAGTGGCATACAATAGTGAGACACTCTCAGATACTATCCGGAAATACCCCACCTATGACAAGGAAATGTATTACATTGTACAAGCCTATCGTCAATGGAAACATTACATTATAGGAAAGGAGATGATCATCCACATTGATCACAAGCCTCTACATTTCATACAGACACAGGGGAAGTTGCAGAACGACCACCATCAGAAGTGGTCCACCTACCTGCAATAGTTTCATCTCAACATCAACTATAATATAGGGAGCACAAATCGTGTCATTGAATGCTTGAGTCGACCTCCTGTAGTTTCACTCACCACCGTATTCCATTCTTGTGAACATGAGGCATTTGAGTGGCCCCAACTTTATCATAAAGATATGGACTTTTCCACCACCTATCAAATCTTGGGTACAGGCGTGAATGTCACCGATTTTCACATTCAGGATGGGTTGTTAAGCCATTTGGTCCATCTCTGTGTTCCTAAAAGCGAGAGTGCAAAGTTTATTTGGGAATCCTATTGGCATGTTTACAGGCAAAGTGTGCTTGTCATTCATGGAAAGATTAGAGTGTGCAGCAATGGAAAAATAGGAACAACGTAAGCTCAGGAGGATTAGCGCAGAGTCGCACGCAGTGCATAGGTGTGCACCAGGGACGAGGTTACCTCATTTCCAAAGCTCAAGAGAGATAGTGTACTCAGGATCTTAGACGGATCAAAGGTCGAGGCCTTTGACACTTAGAAATTACTCCAAGTCAGGAGGATGTGTAAGCTAGGGAGGAGAAGCGATAGTGATCATTGGATCCCATTGAGAATTCCTAATGACCATCAGATCTGAATTCAGATAGGTCGAGCACATAGATGGAGGACATATCTCGGGCATTAGATCCGAGCGTGGGGTCCGACCATCGTTTGATCCAGGAGAACCTGCACATTCTTTAAAGTGCAAGGTGAAGCAAGCTTACAAAATCCTGAAAGAAGGAGGATCGTCCATCTTCGGGCAGGACACGTGGTCACAGATCATCATTTCGCTAACTAAAAGGTCAAAGGAAGGAAGTTCTCTAACCTCCCAACTCACAATATGCGAGATCACGAAAATATATGGACCGTCAGATCACCAAGGATTGTAGACCGTTGATTAGGCATGAAGAAGGCTCGTGAAGTGGAGAAATCGCGATAAGATATTGACTGTTGATCCAAGAGGGACATGTGGCGAGGGATTAACATTTCACTGACTGGAAATTCAAAGGAGAGAAGTGCTCATTTGATTGGCGAGTGGTCATATCTTGTGGTCACATTTTCGAGAGATGGAGAGCATACCTAGAGAATCCAAGCTCTATTTTGGAGTTCATGACATGGAGAGTCGAGAGGGCTCATCACAGAATACTCGAGATGCGAAAGTGTGAAATGCGTTTTCAAATAAGGTTTTGGTCACAGCCAGTGGTTACATCTGCGGAAGATGGAGGAAGAAGCTAGCAGTGTTAAGCTCCATCTCGTAGTCTCGGTGATCGCGACTTGGAGTATCAAGATCCTTCATCACAGGAATCGCGATATGCAAGATCGCGATGAGATCTGGACCGTCGGATCATTGGATATCTCGACCATTGATCAGGCTTGATAAAGTTCATAAGTTCATTAAATACAAAGCACCTTTTGGCGCAGCTTATGGTCACCACCAATGGTCACGTGGGGGGAAGAAGCTAGCGGTGCTAAGCTCCATCTCGGAGTTTCAGCGATCGTGACTTGGAGTGTCAAGACCCTTCATCACAAGAATGTCGAGATGCGAAATCACGAAATTCAAATTCTGTTTAGTGCTCGGTCATGGCTAATGGGCATATGAGATAAACGTGAAATCCTGCAGATTTAATCCAACGATACTAGTTAATTGGAATCTTGATTGAAGGGTTACTGTCTCACCTCACAGGTAATCGATCAGTTATGATTCAGTTAGCAGAACACAATCATGGTTCTTGGACGGTTGGCGATTCAGTTGCTGTGCGTTTTTGACCAAGAAGATTCGAGGTGTAACCGCAGAGGAAGTGGTTAAAGGAAACATGCAGTGACTATGCGTGGTTGGTTGTTCTTAAGGAAAAATGAGTTGAACTGTAAGAAAGGGAAAATTACAGTATGCGCAGTGTGAGATAAAACTCATAGATGAGTAACAAATGTAGCATAGATAGAAGTGAGATGTAGTTTTTTCTTTTTGAGGCTTGAGCGAGCGAAGTAGAGCAAAAGTGGAGTCGCAGTGAACAACCCGATGAGCAGAACCGTGGCACAGTGAAAAACATGAAGAGGCACTGTGTATGGAGGACAAAGAAGGTGCACAGATAGTATAAATACACAGAATAGAGAATATATGGATGTTTCTATGGAGAGGAATTACACATGGGAAATAGCATGCTATGGATAGGAGATGAAATACACAGAAGATG
>ML785606.1:62033-104603 GCA_009831015.1 Picea engelmannii | reverse complement strand
ACTAACTAATTACTAAACACACTATATATATGTACATATGTTCAAATGTAACTATAGTAGTTGTATTTAAGAAGAAGATATACAAGTCTCGTTTATTTACATGATTTACAAGATGCAAGTTTTAATCAAAACTTACGAAAATCAATGGAAAAATGATTTCTTCTAGGAAGCAGATAAAGAAAGAAAATAAAAATATTTATTGTTTTTCTTTTATAAATTTAAAGAATCTTACAAAAAAAGTTAATTAAACATGAACATGTGGATAGTCAAAGATGAACCATACATTCTAGTTTCAATGATATGTAAATGACAGAAAAATACAAAGAAACTATCCTGTCAGTGAATTAGTGAGGTGTATCCGAGGTGTATCCAAGCATCTCCATGAGTGGTGAACATCCAACTGCCATGTCCAAGAGAGAAATCTGCAATGAACCTTATGACTGTTCTAAATAAATTCAGAACATGTATTGGCAGGTTAGGTTTTAATGACAAAAAAGGAAACAAAAAACATAAACCTGTGATCTCATAATTATACATGATTACAACAAGATAAATCTGGAAGCAATCTATGCATTTTATCATTCAATTTAAAATTCAAAGATAAATCTCATTATTTAAATCGAAGATATAATCACAACATTTGTATTTTGAGGAGTAAATGATAGATGATATTTATAATATAAACCTTCTACACATCACAGATCATTTAATCTAAAGATATAAGACATGCACATGTAACAGGATTAACAAAACATAAATAACAATGTTATAAACAAAAGGTTAAAGCCAAAATGCATATATGTTGTTCTATTAAGTTTTTGGAATCACTTGTCCATTCTGTAGTTCCAAAAGATTTTTTTTGGATAATAGACTTTAAAGATTGGAAAAATTAATACATAAATGATAATGTATTGATAAAAAAAAATAAAGCTATTTAAATCAATGCATAATCAATTATTCAAAGAATATGAATATATTATAATGAAAATAAAACCATTTTACTCACAAGACAAAAGCCATTAAGCAACCTGGAATTCCATACTCTTCTTTAAAAATATTCGTCCATTCTCCCAAAGATTCCGACCATCCATTACTCCATTTGAAAAGAAATAAAAAGTTTACAAAATCAATAATATACAAAAGAGAAAGGATTAAAACCCTCCTCTCCAATTCTTCGATCCTTTTGGCTCTGATCTTTCTCATATATTTATAAAAATGAATGAACAGTCTGAGCGTCACTATTAATTTCCTCCACCTGAAATTTGCCTCTAAAAGAGACCCAAATATCTCTCAAATCGTGCATTGTTTTGGGAAAATCTCTATGAGGAAGGTAAATGGGTCCATTTTGGTTCTGGGTTTTCAACCGTTTCTTCAAATTCCTCACGGTTTGGCTGTAATGAGTTCTGAAAAATCGTTTTTCTGATCTTGACGCCTTTCCAAATTTTATCTGTTGTTGCTTATAAAATTATTTGTAGAAATCCAAAATTATTTTTGGATCAATCATCTTGAACATATTTGGATAACAAAATGAAGCCATGATCATATCCGTATCAAATATTTGATAATAGAAACCTGAAACAAAAAGAAACCTAAATTAATAACCTAAAAATTGTGAATAAAACTAAATCTAGAAAAATAAAAAATGAATTTAAACTAACTATAACTTATAAACAAACACTGTTTATAATTTGTTTTCAAATATGATCTAGAAGCTTCAAGTTAATGGAGAAAAAACATTAATTTTGGTTTTTTACAAAATCAAACAAATGATAGATAATTCTTTGATTATTATTATTTTGAAATGAGATGCAAAATGAAAAAAAGAATTTAATTAATTAATATCACCAAATGATTTCATGAAAATGATAAACCAACCAAGATGTTATTTGATGAAGTATTGAACCCATTATTCAAAATAGTCAAACTTGCTAATGAGCAAAAGAATGAACACATAATCATAATTTAAACGAAAGTAAACATTTAATAAAAATTAACGTTTTTGTTTAAATTGAGATTTTTATGTTCGTTTCTAACTTTTGACATATACTCTTGTAATGAATGTTTCATACTATAGTGAATGTCTTAAGTTTGTCTCAAAGCAAGCCAAGGCATAGAACTATTTGAAAATGTTGATTATGTAGCTCATTTTAATTATCAAGATTCTAATAGGGGCCCTTTAAATTTTGTAAAAATATAAGGGGAGTTGTTGGGGCCCAACAGATAGTTATAGGAGAATTCTAGTGGGTTGTGGGATTTTCTGAGCTGTGAGTGGATAATGAGAGATCACCCTCTTTTGTGGATTCCTATCCGTAGGTTGAGGGTGACTTGTTGTTGAGATATGGAATAGCAAGTCTATGTTTGGGTGGAGCGTCTGTCCAAAGCATCTAGTTTCACAACTATTTTAAAAAAATAAGTGTTTATCTTGTTTTGTTTTACATTTATAGTTTACTATGTTGTGTTTTAATTATATACATGAGGATGGTCTTATATGCTAATGTATGAAGTTAATTAGTTGTATTCATGTTTGTTTCAACATGTTTTAGCTGCATTTAAATTAATGGTACCAAAATGGTTAAATCTATGTGTATTCTTGTAGCCGGTAAGCTACAAGATTAGTTAGCAGAAAAAAATTATTTTACGTGTAATTATGCAAGTAATGGGCCTCAGTTGGGTCAGGGTACGTTACAGATTGGTATCATAGTTGGGCCAAGGATGATGCGTAAAGCACAACTACAAAGCATGACTACAACTATTTGATAGAATGTCGCCTCAGATCTCAAGTTTCGGCTTTGTCAAAGTTGACTAGGGAGGGCCATGGCAGATATGAGTAGAGAAACCCATAGTGTTGGGAGAAATAAAGAGACACTTTGCTTAGGAAAGTCATATTTCCACAACAGACAATGTATTTCTTGTAAATCTGAAGAGAAGTGGGACCTTGAACATGAGGAACCACGTACAATAATTATGTATCCAAATGTGGGACTTGAAATCCAGGCATCTAAGGTGCCTTGAGGAAAATTTCTATTGAAAGGGTTAGATGTAGGATTTATGAAAATATAGAAAATATAGAAAAACCAATAATTGGCCTTTTTCAAAAATGCTAGATGCCAAATTCCACATCGACAAGCCATGCCAGATGTCACGTTAGCATTGTGTCAAATTCCACATCAGAAGTGGCTACGTCAGCATCCACATGATCACCAAATGAACTCCGGGAATGGATCTTGTGGTAATTGGACAGTCGATATTTCACCTGGGCAAGGCACTAGATGACAAAACTAAGATATGAAACTTGAAAGATCCATAGTTTTAGGTAAATGGATTTTTGGAAAATCTGGATGCCAAATTTTAGATGATGGAATGGTGTGGCGGAATTGTGACCATCGAGATATCCAGATATTTAGGATTTCTTAAAAAGGGAATTTTGGAAATCACTAAATGTCAGATAGTTGAATGAAGAACCTCGCCATGGTGGAACCTTAACTCCAAAGTGGAAAGAATATTCCAAGAAAGCAAGACACATCGCCGACGTAGAATCCATGTAGGATTTTGAATCCAATGAGGGGTGCCACATGGAGGGTGGTTGGTGTCCTCCCATGGTGGATATCAGACAATTATAAGAGTTTAATGCTTGAGTATATTTAATTCCCGCTAATAGTGTGGACCGTTGTTTTGGAAAGATATCAACCATCCAATCTAGTGGACATGTAAGTTGCATCCAAGAGTTTAAGTAACTCCGGATCCTGATATCTAGAAATCCAAAAATCTGGAAGATTGGAAAGGTGCCTTTTTACAAAGTGCCAGATCCCAGATGACGAGTCATCATGTTGTGTCAAGTGCCACATCCGATCGATGTTAGAGGACACATTAGCGGTATGGTACAAATGAGTCCAAGTGGAGCCAGGTGGGATAGTGATGTTAACAAAGGGGGGGAATGCTCATAAAACTTCAAATGGGAACAAATTTATGCTTCGATCTCAAAATTGAGAAAACAAATAGTCATTGGAAATATATTGGAGAGAGGAATCCGTTTATGCACCCAAAAAATTGATCTAAGCAATAAATTATAGTCAACTCTAAAGAAGATGACTAGTGGCCTAAAGGGATTAAAACTTATGCATTCTTTTTCCAGAAATGTGTATATATTCTTTGTCTAACATAAATTTTATTTCATGCACATTTTATTGAAGAATTTAGAGGTTTTGGAGGGAATTTTGGTTCCTATATGAGAACCACAGTCATGGAGGATGCCCATAAGTCTCATGGCTATGAGGATGAATTTAGAAGGTGGTATGACAACATGGGAAATGTTGAGACAAAATGACATGCAAGAAGAGGAAAGGAGGATCATGTAGAGATGGTTGAAACTATGAGAAGCCTACAGAGAGAAGTGAAAAGTTATAAGGATGATAATGAAAAGATTATGAAGTCTTAAGAGGAGCTGCAACAGAGTTTGAATATGTTGCACATAAAGTAACAAAGGATTATGGTAGCATCTGAATATGTTACAAATACAACTCAACAAGGATTATGGCAGCAAGTATCTAGTGCCAGACAAGTGGCAACATATGTATCCCATAGAAGAAGGGATGATCATTGGAATGACAAT
This sequence comes from Picea engelmannii, assembly GCA_009831015.1. Taxonomy (NCBI): domain Eukaryota; kingdom Viridiplantae; phylum Streptophyta; class Pinopsida; order Pinales; family Pinaceae; genus Picea; species Picea engelmannii. The sequence goes on along the minus strand of ML785606.1, from coordinate 99,994 downwards.
CAATCAAAAATCATGAGTAGGTGCCATCATTCTTCAAACCAATCCACTTGGAGAGATAGTGCAAGTTTAGGGCAAGAGAGAAGGCCAAGTGTATCTTCAGTCAAGAGGCAGAGGAGAAGACCTAAGTCAAACATATTTCAAGGTGAATTCAGGAAAACCGGCCACCAACTTTTAATGGTGAGCATAGAAAGGGAGAAGAGGTCAAGGCCTAGCTGTTGGAAATGAAGAAATATTTCCAACTACATGATTACCCCTCTAGGGTAGAAACAAGAATTGCAACATACCACTTCCAAGGAAAGGCATCCATTTGGTGGGATCAACTTAAGAAAGCCAAATACCTTGATGAGAAGAAGGTCTCATGGAGGTAGTTCAAAGGATATTTTCAGTAGAAATATTTGTTAGTCTAACATTACTATGAAAGAAAGATAAAATATTTCTTTGAAGTCAAATTAATCATGACAATGGATGAATATGAGAAGCGGTTCTTTGAGCTACTGAAGTATGTTGGATTCATAAAGGATGAGAAGGTAAAAATCCAAATATTTCTGAGTGGGTTACCCTCCTTATACAGTGACAAGATACAATATGATAACCCGAAGACTTTGGAGGAGGCCATAAGGAGAGAAAGGCATATTTATGAGTAGAGAAGAGGGAGGCTAGTATTCTAAAAAGATTGGACTGGAAAGATGAAGGGTAAGAAGGAGAAAAGGAAGAACGGTTTAAAGCCACCCCTTTTCAAGAAAAAATCATAAGCAAATCACTAAGGAAAATCATCCCAAAATGAGCCCGGGATGGCATATTCTTTTGGGAAAAGGATAAGACATCATCCCATGAAGTGTTGGGGATGTGAGGGAGATAAATTGTGTATGAAATTCCCTCACAAAGGTGAAAGAATGAGTATTTTCCACAATATTAAGGAGGCTCAAACAATGGAAGAAATGGGAGGAAACATGCCAAGGATTTATGCATCTTTAAACAACAAGCAAGCATAGTATATGTTCCCCATGATTGAAGTAGAAGGTAAGATTGATAACCATCCCATATAATTTTTAATGATTATAGAGCTATCCATTGATCCAGGTGGATATCGGTGGCCACCCACCTTTTCCAACTGGCTCAAAACAATTTTCTGACAATTTTGACAATTTACTATTTTTAGCAGTTTTAACTTCTGGGGCCATTTTGAGGGCCTAAATGAAGTTTTTTCGGGATTGAGCTTCTCAATGATAGTTGAAGTTATTATTGAGCCTCTGAAATGAATCTCCTCAATGATACCTTTCCAACAGACTATCATACACCTAAAATGGAGATCGTATGCAAAAGTTACGACCTCAGGAAGTTGATGTACTAACTTACCCAAACGGGGCCCACATGACTTTTGGCGCTTCATCTCCTAGGGTTAGGATTTTTGATGTCTAGGGTTTTTGGCATTCCTATTTATTGTAAAAATGTCTTCAAAGCCTCATTGTAATGATCTTCTTGTGAATGAGCGCAACCATCACATCTCTTCTCAGAGATAAGCTGCCACCATTCTAGCAAGCTTGTTTCCGCTTCATTTTACAGTTTTAGCTTATTTCCTTATTGAATATAAAACTAGTTTTATTGTATCTCTGTTATTTTCTGTTAAAAACCTGTTAATACTGTAGTCATTTCATTTTTCTCAAAAAATCTGGATCAGTGGTATCAGAGTGGTCTGCTCCTTGTCGTTTTAATGCATGTCCCCAACGAGGTCGGATTACAAGGAGTTGGGTCTCGAGCTTGTTTCTCTTGAGGACAAAAGATCTCGCAAACCTAAGCGACTTCTCATGGCAGGAGGAAATAAAGATGACGGGACAAGAGATCCTTTCAAACTGTTGATTGAGGAAGCCCTCACGCAACAAAGGAACAAGATGATAGATAGTTTCGCGCAAATCCTTCGACGACTACCAACAAGCGATGCATATTCTTCGAGCGGAGGCGCCACCCCCTTCAAGGTACAAATAAACTTCGATATTCCTATATTTGAAGGCCAGATAGACGTAGATGTTGTATACAAGTGGTTGAATCTACTAGAAGGGTATTTTTCTATCCATAACTTTTTGAATAGAGAAAAGATTACTTTTGCGCTCCTCAAAGCCGTTCCCCATGTCAAAGATTGGTGGGAAACTTTCTCTGAGAAAAAGGAAATAGAGGAACCCTCATTATTTACAGTCATGGCCACTTGGGATTCCTTCAGGGATGCTATTAAGGAACAATACTACCTTTTTGGAAGTTATGATGACTTGTATACCAAATGGACCACACTGCGTCAAGAAAGAGACTGAGAAGTGCCAAATTTCATGAATATATTTCATACCTTGCGCACCAAGCTGGGTATCAAAGATTCAGAGCGATGTCTAGTGCTCAAGTATCGTGATGCTATGCATAGATACATCCAGAATGAAATGGATTTTTTGGACATCTCATCCTTGGGCGCGGCCTACCAATATGCCGTCAAAATTGAGTAGAAGCTCAAACAAAAGACGTGACAATTTGGGCCTGGGAGCCCCTCATAACAAAAGCCAGGAAAGGGTGGCCCCAACCCATAGAACAAAGGATAGAGAAAGTATGGATAGTATCAGGAAAACCAATCCAATCCACAAGAAAAAAAGGACACCGAAAAGACAAAGAAAGATACCGAGAAGCGGTGCGACTTCCATAAGAGCCCTTGGCATAACACTGCTGACTTCCTCTCAAAGAAGTCATTGGTGGCCAAAGTAAAATCCTCTGAATCAGATGTGGGTTCAGAATCTAAGCCAAAACCAGAAAGGGGAAGATAGATCATTGACGCAGAACCCAGTGCCACCGTTTCTACCACCAAGTTCCAACCTGGTGAATCAGATGAGCCAGAAGAAGGAGAACACCTCTTCCATTCATAGATGTGGGTAAAAGGAACCTTCTACAATTCATTGTGGATAGAGGTAGCCAGAAGAACCTCATCTCAACAGAGGTCATCAAGTGGTTGGCCCTGCCAACAACACCATACCCACAACCCTACACCATTGGATGGCTCTGCCAAGGAAGCGATCTTCGCATCAGCCAACAATGTCGACTGTCGTACGACATCAAACCCTTCAAAGACGAGGTATTGTGTGATGTTTCTCCTCTCTAAGTTTGTGATGTTCTTTTGGGCCAACCTTATTTATGGAAACGTCATGTTTTATATGAGTCTAGGCCTCGTAGTGTTATTATTACTTTGAACAAGAAATTGTACAGGATACCCGAGGCAGTCCCACCTAGTGCTATTTCCTTGATCTCTGCTAAGCAATGCAGGAAGGTCATCTCTCAGATAGAGAAGTTTGTCTTCGTCGTGATTCGCTCTCAAAATAAGCAAAATATCACAACCACATCCAAGGTCTTTGCAGCCGACCCCTCCACACAGAAGAAGAAAGTATATAAGGTCATGGAAGAATACTCATATATCTTCTCCTCACCTATCGGGGTACCTCTGCACTACCAGGTCAAGCACCCCATTGATCTGATCCCTGGTGCACCGCTTCCCAATGGGCCAGTCTATCACCACTCTCTATTAGAGAATGAGGAGATCAAGTGACAGATCCAAGAACTGCTCCACAAGGGGCACATCTGTCCCATCTCATCACCTTGCGGGAGCCCAATCGTGTTGGTACAAAAGAAAGATGGAACCTGGCGACTCTGCATTGATTATCGGGCTCTGAATAAAATCACAGTCATAAATTAGTACCCGATTCCCCGAATTGATGACATCCTTAATCAACTCAAGGGGGCCAACTACTTCAGTAAGATTGATCTGAAGTTTGGCTACCACCAGGTCCCAATAGAACAAACAGATGTATGGAAAGCTGCCTTAAAGTCAAAGGAAGGCCTTTTTGAATGGTTGGTCATGCCGTTTGGTTTGAAAAATTCTCTAGCCACTTTCATGAGGATGATGGACGATATCCTATGACCATTCACCAATACGTTTGTAGTGGTGTATCTGTATGACATTCTCATTTACATTAAGACTTGGGTCGAGCACTTGCAACATATTCAGCAGGTTCTTCACACCTTGCGGCAACAGAAGCTATATGCCAACTTGGAAAAATGCTCCTTCGGCATGGACAAGGTCCATTACCTGGGATACATAATTGATCAACATGGCCTACATGTGGATCCATCTAAGATCCAAGTCATCCGTGACTGGCCAGCCCCAACCACACTCACTAAGCTTCAGAGCTTCTTAGGCCTTTCCAATTTCTACCGCAGGTTCATGTTGGGATTCTCCCATATTGCATAGGCCCTTAGCCAAATAACAAGGGGTGGTGGTAAGGTGAAATTTGAGTGGGGTCGGTCCCAACAACAAGCATTCGATGATTTGAAGTAGTGCTTATGCTCAGGCCCATTACTTTCCCTACCAGACCTGCATCAACCGTTTGATATCAAGACAGATGCTTCAGACTATACGGTGGGCATCATTCTCACTTAGCACAACCACCTCATGGCCTATCATAGTGAGACACTATTAGATGTTGTCCGTAAGTACCCTACTTACGACAAAGAAATGTACTCCATTGTGCAAGCCTACCACCAGTGGAGACATTACATTCTTGGGAAGGTGACAATCATCCACACTAATCATAAGCCACTGTAGTTCATGCAGACACAAGGAAAATTGCAGAATGATCACCATCAAAATTGGTCCATATACTTGTAGCAATTCCACCTCAACATCAAGTATAAAACAGGAAGAACCAATCGCGTCGTTGATTTCCTCAGCAGACCGCCAGTAGCGACACTCACCATGGTGCTAGACTCCTGCGACCATGAGACCTTTGGATGGCCCCAACTGTATGAGACAGACCTAGACTTCTCCACCACCTACCAAATGTTGGGTGCGAATGCAGTTGTTGATAATTTCCATCTTCAGGATGGGTTGTTGTATCGTCTGGTTCATATCTATGTTCCATCAAGAGAGAGAGCGAATCTTATCTAGGAATCCCACTACAGTCAGGTGGTAGGACACTTCGACGTTGAAAAGATAGTGGAAATGCTACAAAAACATTTCTACTGGCCAAAACTTCGACAAGAGGTCAGTAAGTATATCAAGTTCTGCATTGCCTATGTTATTGCCAAACCGACCACTAAGAAACAGGGCCTGTACACCCCTCTTCATACTCCTGACAGGACATGGGAATCCATATCAATGGACTACATGTCGGGACTCTCGTCCACCAAGAAGGGAAATGACTATGGTTTTGTGGTTGTTGATCGCTTTTCTAAGATGGCGATTCTAGTTGCCTACAAGAAGAACATCACAACATAGGCCACTGCCAAGCTCTTCTTTGAACGAGTCTGGGTACATTTTGGAATCCCACAAACCATTGTCTCATATTGAGACATTCAATTTCTCATCACATTCTGGTCGATCCTCTGGTCACTACTGGACACCGAGCTCACCAAATCCACAACCTTCCACCCCCTGACAGATGGCCAAACTGAGGTCGTCAATTGAATGATTGTGCATATCCTTCACATGTATAATTCAAAGCACCCTCACACATGGGATGAGAGCCTTCCCTATGTCCAACATAGCTACAACCGATCCCTGCATAGCTCAACCGACCACATCCCCTTTCAGGTGGGGTTGGGATTCCAACCATTGGGTCCCATAGATGTTGCACTTCCCCTTGCGGTCACCTTGCCCGACTCATCTCCTGCTCCAACTGAAGCTCAAAAATCCATCTGGTTCATTGAGTGGATCTATCACATCTCCCAACATGTTTAGGATATCCTACAAAAGTCCAATGAGAAGTACAAGCAGTGCCATGATCAACATAGGGTGCCACATAAGTTTCAGGTGGGAAAAAAAGTGTGGTTGCCTTACAAGACCCAATCGGAAGCTTCACCCACTCCGTTATGGGACATACACCATCACCAAGGCCATGGGAGATAATTATTTTGAGCTCAACATTCCTCCTTTCCTTGGCTTGCACCCAATGTTCAACGTGGATCTCCTTCGCCCTTATTTCCCACCATTATTGGACACCTCAGACGTAGCAGAGGAGATGACACCAACAGATATCAACCCCGACTGCATACAACAGGCATCCAACAATCATATTTTGGACACAAATATCAAGGGCACTTGATAGCAAAGGATCCATATTTATCGAGTCGTCAAAGTAGGGCATCTCCTGCACCAAGGCAAGTGGCTCACCTGGGGCCAAATTCAGCCAAAATTTCCTCATCTGATGGGGGAACTCAATGCAATGGAGACCATTTCTTCCTAAGGAGGGATGATTGATCTAGGTGGATATCAATGTCCACCCACCTTTTCCAACTGGCTCAAAACAGTTTTCTGACAATTTTGGCAATTTACTATTTTTAGCAGTTTTAACTTCCAGGGCCATTTTGAGGGCCTAAATGAAGGGCTTTTGGGATTGAAATTCTCAATGATAGTCAAAGGTATGATTGAGCTCCCAAAATGAATCTCCTCTATGATACCTTTACAACGGGATATCATACACCTAAAAAGAAGATCGTATGCAAAAGTTACGACCCTGGGAAGTTGATGTACTAACTTACCCAAACGGGGCCCACATGACTTTTGGCGCTTCATCTCCTAGGGTTAGGTTTTTGGATGTGTAGGGTTTTTGGCATTCCTGTTTATTGTAAACAAACCATCAAATCCTCCTTGTAATGATCTTCTTGTGAATGAGCGCAACCGTCACATCTCTTCTCAGAGATAAGACACCACCATTCCAACAAGCTTGTTTCCGCTGCATTTTACAGTTTTAGCTTATTTCCTGATTGAATAGAAAACTAGTTTTACTGTATCTCTGTTATTTTGTGTTAAGAACCTGTTAATAATCTATAGTCATTTTGTTCTACTCATAAAATTTGGATCATCCATATTTACATAAACTCTAACATTATTGAAATATTTCACTTACAAAGAAGTAAGCATAATAAATCTTGTTTATTTCAATTAGCCACAGGGGCTAAGAGGAAAATCAATGAGCTGGTTAAATATTATCCAATAGACATGAATGGAATCAACACAAAGGTATATGTGAACACCATATTGTTATGTTCATATGATTGTCCAATTGGCATGGATTGGTTGGAAAAACACCATGTTATCCTAAATTGTTATAATAAGACAATCACATGTCTTGATGAAGAGGGGGAACAAGGAAAGGTTCAAGGAATTCCAAGTGCCATAGTTGTTAGAGAAATTTCAGCCATACAACTAAAACAAATTTTTAGGAAGGGATGTCAAATTTTTGCAGCCCATATGGAAGAGGCAACCATAAATAAAATGGCAAGTATTGAAGACCATCCAGTCTTGAGGGATTTTGAAGATGTTTTTGGGGAAATCCCATGACTTCCACCAAAGAGAGACATTGATTTCTCTATTAATTTGGTGCTAGGAGATTCCCCAGTTTCCAAGACACCATACATAATGAGCACCGAAATTGAAAGAGTTGTAGATGCAACTTGAATAATTGTTAAAGAAGGGGTATATACACCCAAGTGTGTCACCTTGGGGTTCCCCAATGCTATTCGTGAAGAAGAAATATGGAACCTTAAGGCTGTGTATTTATTTTAGATAGCTAAATAAGGTCACCATAAAGAACAAATATCCCTTGCTAAGGATTGATGGTCTATCTAATCAACTGAAAGATGGAAGGATATTTTCCAAGATCGAATTGAGATTGGGGTATCACCAAGTAAGAATAAAAGAAGAATACATCAACAACAAAATATTCAGGATAAAATATAGGCATTATGAATTTGTGGTAGTTACTTTTGGGCTATCAAATGCACATATTGTTTTCATGTTTCTGATGAATGGAGTGTTTAATGAATACCCAAACAAGTTTTTAATTGTGTTCATGGATGATATACTCATCACTCAAAGGCAAAATAGGAACATGAGAAACATTTAAGAATGGTGTTGCATGTTTTAACAAAGCATAAGTTGTATGCCAAGCTAAGTAAGTGCATCTTCTATCAAAAGAAGATTCACTACTTGAGTCATATTATTTCAGCAGATGGGATAGCAGTTGATCCCGAGAAGATAGAGTCCATTAGAGGATGTCCATCACCAAGAAATGTGACAAAGGTTAGATAATTCATGGGTATTGCAAGTTATTAATGAAAATTAACTAAAGGGTTTTTGAGGATTTCAAGCTCCATCAATTCTTTGTAGAAGGGAGTGAAATTTGAATGGAATCCTAAATGCAAAGAAATATTTTAGCAACTGAAAGAAATATTGACAAGTGCACCAATATTGAATATTGCAAACCGTGATAAATATTTAATTATGAGCATTGATGCATGCAAGGAAGGTCTCGGTGGAGTCCTCACATAAAAATATCACGTCGTATGCTATGATTCCAAGAAATTGAAAGAACATGAGAGCAATTATGCTACACATGATCTAGAATTAACAACCATTGTTCATGTGCTAAATATGTGGAGACATTACCTCATGGGGAGAATATTTGAGCTAAGGATAGACCACTGTGGTCTAAAAAATTTGTTTGGACAACCAACATTAAATGCCAGGAAAAATAGATGTCTCAAATTTCTTAGTGAGTATGAATTCAAAATTAAACACATCAAAGGAAAAAAAATCAAGTGGTTGATGCACTCAAAAGAAGAATGCATGAGATTCATTTGGCAGCCATCAAAATGTACAAAATATATTTAAAATAAAAAATTATTAAGGATGCATACTCATATGATGCAGACCCCCTCTCTCCTCAGGGCTGCACAACCTCTCGGTCAAGGATATTCAATTCACTGAGCCAAATCAGCTCTTCGGGCCTCTGCCAGACCCAAAATTTGATTCACACAGGCCCCCTTTGGTTACCAACATAGGCTTGATTCCCTCACACACACTCTCTCTTGTGTTTCTGGTAACTCTGAGTGGCGAGCGCTAGATCCTCTGTTAGGCCCTTCTTCCTTATGTCCATGGGATATAATCTCAGCCTCTTCCCCTTTGCGACTTCGGGCTTTGGCTGTTTCGAGTGCAACTGACTCTTAATCCTCCGAACTCCAGATTGACGAAATGACCTGGACAAAGATCTACGACCCGTGCTTCTCCGACATCCAACGTTTTTGATTGACTTCGGGACTCTGGCTTCGGGAGTTCCGAGAGTTCCAACCACATTTTTCCCCGAAGTGACTTGTAACCGGAGCTACCGATCGAGCGACACATGCTCACCTCGATCAACGGTTGAAATGCGTCCCCTGTTCCTGCTTTGGATGACTTCCAGTCAACACTCCTTTACTTCTCTTTCTCCCATAGTGTCAATCCTCCAGAGTAAATATCCAGTCTCCACGTGTCCCTTTGTTTATCAATGGCTCCTGTTGACTCCGACCTTCAGGAATTTTTTCTTCAATTTCCCCCGAAGTTTCCTATCACCGAAGTGATATATCTAATGCCATGTGTTCAAACAATCCGACGACTTGGATGGTTTCTTACCTCTGGAGCTTCGAACGAATTCCGATCAACGACTCCACTTCTCCCTTTCTTTTCTGGAGTACACACTTCTGGATCCCACTATCTGATGACACGTGTCCTTCTCAGATCGACGACCACAATTTCTCTTCACTTCTTTGGGACTTCGACGATCCCACTCTTCTAACACTCCCAAACCTCTGAATATACAAAGTGACGAAGGACTCTAAGACTATCCTCTGTGCAACTTTCCCAGATCTCATAGTCTAGAAAGATCTTGATTCCTTCAAATGGATCCTACTCATTGGTCAAGGAATTTTCAGTGGGCTCCTTCCTACTGAATAATTTCCATCCACTACCTCTTCTGAGCTTGTTCCTCCTTGAATCTTTAAGTTGCTCATAATTTTTCTTCTTACACACTCCTTGCACCTCTCAAAATGACTTCTTCGACACTTAACCAAAATTTGACCTTGTGCGCACCTTGCAACAAGTTTCTTTCAACTTATACCCTTTATGGGCGACTGTGCACTCCTTGCAATAGTTCCTACATGATTTAATTGTTCCTCTTGAAAAATATGATGTTGAGTGTGTCTCTACCTACGCACACCTTGCGTGGTCCTCTGCACTCTTTTGCAAACAAAGATTCACGTTATCTCTCTTGATCTTCTGAGTCAAAATATAGTATGTTAATGCATGCCTTGCAAACACTATGCACTCCTTGCAAATAAAGCTTCACGTTATCTCTCCCGAGATTTTGATTCAAACTAGACTTTGTTAACGCACGCGTTGCGGTCACTATGCACTTCTTGCATGAGCTCGTAGAAGAGAAACAATTGAAACTTATATAATCCTCACAGATTCATACATTCAACCATGTAATGAATTCATAACATAAGAACAAGTAATAACAAAGAATACAATTAAACATAAAGCCTACCAGTCATTCAGATAGACATAGTAACATCAATCCCAAAATTTTTGGATCAACTCTTTTTTGTTATATTCATTCAAATGGTATGTAGATGGGTTCATACTGTTAGCACCATGATTTTCATAGCTAAGGCTAGAGGTTTGTTAGCATTTTTCAAAGTCATGCTTGTTAGCACCAATATTGTTTTTATGCCTGGTATCATCTAATGTCTCCAAGGGTCGGTTTCAATGGGAAGCTTTATCATTTATTATTTTCATTTCCATTTGCAACTGCAGGCTGCAAAATTCACTGTTGTCGCGCAGAGAATGTTGTTGCGCAGAGGATGTTGTCGCGTAGAGGATGTTGTCACACATAGGAATATGTCACGCAGACTATGTTGTCGCACAAAGGACGCTATCACACAGAGGATGTTGTCGTGCAGAGGATTCTATCACACAAAGGACACTGTCATGCAGAGGATGTTGTCGCGCAAAGGACGTTGTCATGTAGAGGATGTTGTTGTGCATAGGATGTTGTCACACAGAGGATGTTGTCGCGCATAGGATGTTGTTGCACAGAGGATGCTGTCACACATAGGATTTTGTTGCATAGAGGATGTTGTCGTGCATAGGATGTTGTCGCGCATAGGATACTGTCACATAGAGGATGTTGTCGTGCAGAGGATGTTGTCATGCATAGGATGTTGTGGCGCAAAGGATGTTTTCGCATAGAGAATGTTGTCATGCAATGGATGTTGTCGTGCATAGGATGCTGTCACATAGAAGATGTTGTCTCGCATAGGATTTTGTCGCGTAGAGGATGTTTTCGCGTAGAGGATGTTGTCACGCACAGGATTTTCTTGCGCACAGGTTACAGGGCACGCTACGCAAATGACTAGTTTAGTAGTCAACTTCAAGATCAATTTTTGACCAAATGGAGAGGAAATTTGAAAATAACCGAATTTTTTTTGTCGAGGACAAACCAAATAATAAAAACCTCTCTCAGATTTGAAAAACATTTCATATTTTGGGAGATTCAAAAGAATCTTGGAGCCCTATTTTTCAGTTTTTGTTCTTTCCTGTCTGAGACATGTTTGTGAGACATGTATTCCCACCAGCTAGAGATGAATTTCAAGAAATCGAGAGAGTTTTTTCTTTATAATGATATTATATACAAAAAACTCTCTCATTTTTTAAAAATAGTTTTTTATTCGTGACATATGATTTCATATTTAGCGCTTATTTTCCCAGTTTGTTGCGCAATCCGCTGCGTTTTTGTTGTAGGTTATTTTTGCATAGTAGATTTGTTGTGCAGGGGTGACAGAGTGTCTAGAAATGAACATGATGAATTATCACAACCATATGTCAAATTTTGATCATGATCAATGATTGTAAAGAGTATTTTGGTTACGATTATGATTTGGCAAAGTCGGTTTTTCTATTTTTAGTAAATCCGTTGAAGTTATTGTTCTCTTTCAAAGAAATCAGATCCATGATTCTAGGAGAGGGTAGTTCAACCCTAGAAACCAAGGGCGACATTAGTTTTCTATATATGGGGATCATTTTCATGTAAAAGAGGTTGGTTGGCAAAACAGTGTAGACAATTACTATTGAATGTAGCTTTTGATCTGATTTAAACTTAATGCAAAGGTCCTGAAGCTTTGATGAAAAGATTCTAATTGTAGCAGTTTGATGTATTGTACCCTCTCTTTCCGTATGTTCTTTCCTATGTTCTTTATATTCATATCTATATTATGTCTAAATCGAAACATGATTTTGAATCTAGAATTCATCACGCAGTGCTCTAGATTCACGCCATTTAGATGACTGTGTTTCGTCTAAGCAAACTCCGAATTCATCCCCAACGGTGCTCCGAGTTGCTTTATGTGTTTTTCTCTCACCACACACAATGATTTTTTAACTGAAATACCATTGCTCATTTAGCCTTTATCCTCTCAAGTTCAATCACTAATTCATTTGTTTCTATCATTTTCTTAAATCGAATCCATAACCCAAGGTCTCGCTTTCTTTCACCAATAGAACCAGAAATATTGTAAGAAAGCGTTAAATATAGCCGATAGTTTAAAGTCATAACTTGTACAGAGACAAAGTATCATAGAGAGCCCTCTCCAGGTTGGAAAGGATAGTTTTTGACCTCAAAGTTAGTTTGTAGGTTGCCTTTGTCATTCGTTTTCTCAACCGAACGAAGTTTACAGAGCGCTAAAATTTTGGCGCTGTTGTTGGGGACGATTGTTATTATTTTCCTTGGGAAGAATGACATTGTTTTAGTTCTAAGGTATGAGAGAAACAGACACTTAGGCACATATTGGCTGTATTTCTTCTCTGACAACTCCACACATCAGAAAATTAGTTTGAAGGTGATTCCCCTGGTAGAAGAAGCCGGAGCTAAAGTTTTCATGGCGATTTCATTGTTCAAAGAGCTTGAGGTATGAATATTTTCTTGGCTTCAGAATGGAAAGCTTGTCTTTCGATCCAAGTACTTCATCAAGAAAAACAACAAGGTTGGTGGAAGACGTTGTTTCTCTTCAAAATTTCAGAAATTTGATTGATATGTCTCCTAAGCATTATTGGTGTGGAGATATTCGTTCTTCATTATTATCTTATTTGGATTCCTATGATATCTTTAGTCAAGAAGATAAGTTAGAATGTTTACATAAGATTATTATGGAACTTGATATAGAACAATAAACACGAAGTATATCCCAAGATTCATCTCCTTTTGAATAATTTTTTGACCAACAACAAGAACAATATGAATTAAAGATAGATCAAGAACCATTAACTCATTTAGAATAGTATAAAAGAGGGTATGAGGCTATAATGGCTCATTGTTACAATCATTATGATCTCAGGCCCGAGGTTGGTAGTCCAAATTTCATCTTTCCAATATTAAATGAATCTTCAATCAGTAAACGGTCCTCATGTCGAAATAAAGATGTTGTTCAAATTTTTTTTTATGACATAGGCAATGTGAACAATCAGAGAGAACCATTTAAATATGATCTCATTGTTGGTCACAAAGAACTGATAGTTGTTTCTTCTCTCAAGGATCATTTTTCCGCTCTACTTAAATCTTCAATTGAGATAAGATATGTAATGTTTGAACATGAGGAAAATTTCAAATGGTGGAATGACTTGTCATATTTCAGTTTTGACTTTATGACTGGAGGAGTTGAAAGAAAACTGCAATCAAGAAACCATTTGCTTGACTGGCTTCATTAGAAATATGAGATTACTTGATTTGGAATTTGTTCTTAGTAAAGTAGGGTAGGTAGGAGTATGAATAAGCTTGTTTCTACGAGTATTTCTTTCAACAATCTGCAGTTTTCATTTTCAGTAGTTTCCAGATTTCAGTTTGGAGCACATACAATTTTGGGTTTTCAGCAGATACATGTGATAGGTCAGAGAAAAGTTTTCAATGGTTCTAGAACAACCTAATGGGTAAGGAACCTGGTCTATTTTTCTTTGCTACATCACAGGGAGGATAACATCCCCGTTGGAGCCAACTGTTAGCACCATGATTTTCATAGCTAAGGCTAGAGGTTTGTCAGCAGTTTGCAAATTCATGCCTGTTAGCACCAATATTGTTTTTATGCCTGGCATCATCTAACATATCCAAGGTTCAGTTTCAAAGGGAATCTTTATCATTTATTATTTCCATTTCCAATTGCAACTGCACGCTACAAAATTCACAATGTGCTGAAAAATTCACTACGTGATGCAAAATTTGCTATGTGCCACGTAGAGGATGTTGTTCGCAGAGAATGTTGTCTCACAAAGGATGTTGTCACGCAGAGGATGTTGTTGAGCACAATATGTTGTCACACATAGGATGTTGTCATGCAAAGGATGTTGTCACGTAGAGAATGGTGTCGCACAAAGGACACTATCATGTAGAGGATGTTGTTGTGTAGAGGATGTTGTCGTGTAGAGGATTATGTCGCGCAAAGGACGTTGTCGCATAGAGGATGTTGTCAGGAAAAGGATGTTGTTGCGTAGAGGATGTTGTCACGCATACGATGTTGTCGCGTAGAGGATGTTGTCGCGCATAGGATTTTGTCGCGTAGAGGATGTTGTCACGCATAGGATGTTGTTGCATAGGGGATGTTGTCACGCATAGGATGTTGTCACGCAGAGGATGTTGTCGCGCAGAGGATGTTGTCGCGCATAGGATGATGTCGCGCAGAGGATGTTGTTTCACAGAGAATGTTGTCGCGCAAAGGACGTTGTCGTGCATAGGATGATATCACGTAGAGGATGTTGTCGCGCATAGGATGTTGTCGTGCATATGATTTTCCTGTGCACAAGCTATAGGGTGCATTGCACAAATGACTGGTTTAGTAGTCAACTTCAAGATCACTGTTTGACCAAATGGAGAGGACTTTTGCAAATCCCTAAGAGTTTTTTGTCCAGGAAAATCCAAATATTAAAAAACTCTCTCATATTTGAAAACCGTTTCATATTTTGGGAGATTCAAAGGAATCGTTGAGCCCTATTTTTCATTTTTCATGATTTCCTGTCCAAGAAATGTTTGTGCGACACGTATTTCGGCCACCTGGAGACAAATTTCAAGAAACCGAGAGAATTTTTTCTTTATAATGATATTATCTACAAAAAACTCTCTCATTTTGGAAAAAACATTTTTTATTCGTGATATATGATGTCATATTTAACGCCTATTTTCCCAGTTTTTTCACAATCCGCTGCGTTTTTTATGTAGGTTATTGTTGCATAGCAGACTTGTTTTGTAGGAGTGATAGAGTGTCCAACAATGCACATTATTACTTATCACAACCATATGGTCGAATTTTGATCATGATCAATGATTGTAAATAATATTTTGGTTGCGATTATGATTTGGCAAAGTCAAGTTTTCTATTTTTAGTAAATCTGTTCAAGTTATTGTTTTCTTTCAAAGAAATCAGATCCATGATTCTAGGAGAGGGTAGTTCAAGCCTAACATCCAAGGGTGACATTAGTTTTCTATATATGGGGATCATTTTCATGTAAAAGAGGTTGGTTGGAAAAACAATGTAGACAATGATTATTGAATGTAGCTTTTGATCCAATTGAAATTTAATGCAAGGTCTTGAAGCTTTGATGAAAAGATTCTAATTGCAGCAGTTTTATTTATTGTACCCTCTCTTTGTGTACATGCTTTCATGTGTTCTTTATATTCATATATATATTTTATCTAAATCGGAACGTGATTTCGAATCTACAATTCACCGCGCGGTGCTCTAGATTCGTGCCATTTAGATGACTGTGTTTCTTCTAAGCGAACTATGAATTCATCCCCAAAGGTGCTCCAATTTGCTTGATGTGTTTTTCTCTCACCACACACAACAATTTTTTAACTGAAAGATTGTTTCTTATTTATCCTTTATCCTCTCAAGTTCAGTCACTAAGTCATTTGTTTCTATCGTTTTCTTAAATCGACTCCATAGCCCAACGTCTCGCTTTCTTTTGCCAATAGAACCAGAAATATTATAAGAAAGTGTTAAATCTAGTCGACAGTTTAAAGCCATAACTTGTACAGAGACGAAGTCTCATAGAGAGCCCTCTCCAAGTCATAAAGGCTAGTTTATGGCCTCAAAGTTGGTTTGTAGGTTGCTTCTGTCATTCATTTTCTCAGCTGAACAAAGTTTACAGAGAACTAACACATACAACTGCAAATATCTTCAACAACCTTGACAATAATAACTTCAATAACTTTCAACAACCTCCTTTGGGAATACAATACATATATTTATACAAGAACAACTCATAGATATTTTTCCCTCTGACTGCCTTAGTCCTATCTTATGAAAATAAAAGATTTCAACCACTAAGTCTAATTACAATAAAGGATAGGTACAGACAGATAAGAGTGAATGTTTCAAATCTGTACTATTATTAATTACATTAAATAAAATACAATCTCCATCGATCTCACACGATGGTTCAACCTCTTATCATTTAATAACTTTAATTACAATCCTTTCAAGATATTTATATGATACACCATCCATATTTGGAAATCACTTCAAAATGCACGCTAGGGTGCTGAGTTGTCCTCCACTTGCACGCTGATGATGATGCTCCTGCATCATCATAACAATGTTACTTGCAAATAAGGGATGCATTACATCCAGGAAATTTATAACAAAAATTTAAATATTTCAAGTTGAGGCAAGATGGAGTTCTCGTGTATTGAGGAAAGGTATATGCAAAAAACTCTAGCGAGATGAAAAATATAGTGCTAAGAGAAATGCACAACATGCCATATGCTGGACCTCCAAGATGTAAAAAATCCATTGCATCTGTGAGGAGCCAATACTTTTGGCCCAGAATGAAGAAAGAAGTGGCTAACTACATACCTAGATGTCTACAATACCAGTATGTGAATGTCAAGCATAAATATGCAACTAGGTTGTTATAGACATTACCCATCTTGGAATGGAAGTGGAAAGTAGTGACAGTCAATTTTATCACCAAGCTTCCAAAGATAGTGAAGCAACACGATTCCATCATGGAGGTGGTGGATGAATTGTCTAAGGTTGCACATTTTATCCCAATGAAAACTACACAGAAGGTAACAAATATTGCAAAGATCTACATGAAATAAGTTGTCAGGCTACATGGAGTGCTTAAGGAAATCATTTTGGAAAAAGATCCAAAGTTTACATCCAATTATTGGAAAGGTTTTTTCAAAGGCTTTGGGACAAATCTAAATCTTAGTACAAAGTGTCACCTAGATTCTGATGGAAAAACATAGAGGAACAACATAATAATTGAAGACATGCTTAGAATGTATGTGATGGAACAACCATCAAAGTGGGAAGACTACATCCACTTAGTTGAATTTTATTACAATAATGGGTATCAAGACTCATTAAAAATGATCCCATTCGAAGCATTGTATGGAAAAAAGTGTAACACACTAGTAAACTTGGATAACCCAAAAAACAAAGTTGTCATTGGGATATATTTTTTGAAGGAAATGGAAGAGAAAATGACAAAGATTAGGTAGAATTTAAAGGCTGCCCAAGATAGGAAAAAGAGTTTTTCAGACCAAAACAAAGTTGCTAGATATTTTAAAGTGGAAAAACATGCATTTTTAAAAGTGAAAGTGAAAATAAGTTCCCTAAGATTGGGTTGATGCCCAAAGTTGGAAGCAAGATATTTTGGGCCTTTTGAAATATTAGAGAAGATAGGGCCAGTTTCATACATGCTATCATTTACAAAAACCATGAGATAGAATAATGTATTTCACGTGTCATTATTACAGAAATATGTGCTTGACCCTAACCACATAATTGATTGGTATATGATCTAGGTGGAACACGAAGGAGACTTTCGAGTGGATCAAATGCACATCCTAGACCAGAAAGTGAAGGTTCTTTGGAAAAAATCTATAAGGATGGTAAAGGTTAAAGGGAATTGTTATGGTCTTGAAGATGCCACATGGGAGCACAAAGAAACTATGTGGGAAGAATACCTGCATTTTTTTGTCAATTTTGAAGAAAACAAAAGCTAAAAATGCAAGACTCCATTTTGGGCAGCTAGATTTTCCATAACCATATCTCAAATATTTCTCGATCACCTACACTCATATCCCTAATAGAATAATTACACAACCCAATGGACTACGATGAATGAAGGGGGAATGTTCCTTTGGTTAGCAGAATGAAAGGTATAGGATATTTTGGTTGGGACTGTTGATGGAGTTATAAAAATTGTACATTTTTTTTTTTTTTTGAATATTATGATGTAAATATGTATATGTATTTCGGTATAGTTTTTTTCATTGAGGATAATGCACTATTGTATGGGAGGGATAATGTAACATCCCCACTATAATCCCTAGTTTAATTAATGCATAATGTAGATATACTTTATGGTCGTGGCCAAGCGATGTATATGTGAATTATATTTCTGAATTTTAATAAATAAAATATGATGCCAACTCTTGGGGGACATGGAAAAAGATGGGCGATGATTAATCCACAAGAGAGATGGGTCTATAAATGGGGTTTTATTCATGAGTTCATTTTCCCAATCCTTTTCCTGATTTTAATGCTTTGAGTGAAGCTTCTAATTTTCCCTTTATTGTGGAAGAGCCCAATCATTGAATATTTGTAAGAGGGTGGGTGTAATCAGTCATATCCCATCGTTATTAAGGACCGATTTGAAGTAAATCGAGATAACTGTAGAATAATGCCAATGGGTTGTGGGATTTTTTGAGTTGTGAGTGGACAATGAGAGACCACCCTCTTTTGTGGATTCCTAACCCCATATCAAGGGTGACTTGATGTTGAGATATATAATATCAATTATATGTTTGGGTGGAATGTCTGTCCCAAGCAGCTGGTTGTACAACTATTTTGAAAAGATAAGTGTTTATCTCATTTTGTGTTAAGTTTATAGTTTATTTCACCATGTATTAACTTTGTATATGATGATGGTTTTATATGTTGTTGTATGAAGTTAATTAGCTACATTCATGTTTATTTCAACAAGATCTAGCTGCATTTAAATTAGTGATAGCAAAATCGTTAAATCTATGTGTATTACTATAGATGGTAAGCTACAAGATTAGTTAGAAAAAAACAATTAGTTTATATGTAATTCCACAAGTAATGGGCCTCAACTAGGCTAGGGTATGTTAAAATCATGTTAAACTATGTAGGCCATATTCACTATGTTTCTTATCTTTACCACTATCAACTTTGTTGACAATAGTTGGAAATGTTTACCAATGTTGGTGCAATTGACTATACTAACTATGTTGATTGTAGTTGACTATGTTGACCATAATTGACTATGTTGATCATGGTTGACAATAGATGACTACATTGATCATAGTTCACTATTGACCATAGTGAAATATGTTGTTCATATTGATTATGTGCCCTATATTCACTATAGTAACTATGTTTGACTATACTGGACATAATTGAGATGACTATGTTGACCATGTCAACCATGGTGGACTATGCAAAGCATGGTTGACTTGGTTGACCATATTGCAAAATGTATACAACTAATATTGACTATGATGATTGTAATTCACCATGTCCTTGATGTCTACATGATTTCTTCTCAATAACAACAATCCTAGCATCCTTCTCTTCCTTCTACTCTATGAATAATTTCCTTATCTTGAAACTATCTTCTTGAGGATTCTCTCTCTCTCTCTCTCTCTCTCTCTCTCTCTCTCTCTCTCTCTCTCTCTCCACTCAACTACAATAAAAATAATAATTCTTGCACTTGGTGTCAAAATTATATACATCTTTCTCCATCAATATAAACTACTTTCTTCTATCCCTTGACATTCCAATGAAATTAAATATCCTACTACAATGATCCATCTCAATCATTTCTTTTCTCAACGTCACTACCACATGTTTGTCTCTTCAACTTCATATGTATGAACTTTCAACTTCTACCACATGATTCATGATCTATCTTGTCATGTGCATGATTCTCTATGCCAACCTTTTTATCTTCATTTTTGTATTTCTAATTTGTGTGTCCTCCCACATAAAAGTTTTTTATGCACTCTCTTCACCCATCATCCTCCATGCATATCAATTTAACCAGTCATTATGATGTTGACTACACCAAAATCTACTTGCTAAAAAATATTTACACTTCCACACACAAATCACTCTCCACTTGCTCTACTATCATATTACCCTTGTGAAATCCTTAAAAATCTGGTTGTGACATCTATTTTTTCTCTATATTAAGTTTATCCCTCTAGTTCGATAAATTTTGTTTGTATTATACACCTTTCATATTGAATACTTTATCTTTTGAAATTATTTCTATCTCGAGCTACTATATTCTTAGCATTTGTTTCATCCAATATAGCTCTGTATTCTTCTTATAATCTTCTTCAACTTGATTTGAGTAATAACCTATAAAATCATAATAATACTTCATAATATAGATATGTGAAATATCTAATTCCTCTTGTAACTCAATTTTATAAGAATCATCTATAAATCTTCTCTTGATTGGAGAAGGTCCAATATTATTCACATTTATCTCACTCTACTTCCCCTTGGGATAGAGATATTTGCTCATCTAATTGAAACCATGCATGTATTATCCTAATGTTTGCATGCCTTTTATACCTTGTTATTCTTTCCCTCAAATTCCCATGAACTTGTTGTTGAGAACACACTTATACTCAAAGAGGGGTAGGGGTGAATCAATATAAAACAATTTCTTACTTTTTCAAACATTCATCAACCATAAGAAAACAATCACATATGAGATCTATTAAATGTATAACATGGAACACAAAATTTGCGTGGAAAACCTTTCGGAAGAAAACCACAAAGCTTCTCTTTATAATTTTTTGTAGGAACCAACCTACTGGAGACACCAATCCCCACTGGTATAAATCATGGTAGGAACCAACCTACTCTTACAACTATTCATAGACACCAATCTACTAGAGACACCAATCCCCATCGCTAAGCACCAACTTAGCAAGAGACACCATTCTCTTTGTTTGAGCGACACCAACAACATTTTATAGATATTCATAGACACCAATCTACTGGAGACACCAATCCCCATCGCTAAGTACCAAATTAACAAGAGACACCAATATCTTTGTGTGAGCTGCACCAACCTTCATCAATTCTTCTTGCTACTTATTCCTTCATCAAGTTTTCTCGCTTCTTCTTCCTTCACCAGGTCTACTCACTTCTTCTACCTTCACCATTTCTTCTCACTAATTATGCCTTTACTAGGTCCGACCAAAATCTGAATTACCAAATGGTAACTTTCCCAAAGCTTGTTGTTTCAGGCCTCTTCCCAAGAACAAACTTGTACAACATTCCACGTATCCAATTTTGAAAACATGATTATGAAATTTTTACATGATGTAATTCGATATGTCTCCTCAGATGCTTGAAAATTTCACAGTTTGAAATGTCCCAAAAAAATGGTTATAGAGAAAATTCCAAGATTTTATGTTTGAAACTAATTTTAGGACCATTTAGGAACCTTAAATTCCACAACGCATATATTAGACAGTAAAATGAACCAACATATAAATTTTTTACTTGATGTACTTCTATATGTCTCCTTAGATATCTGAACATTTCATAGTATGAAAAGTCCTAGAAAAGAAGTTATAGTGAAAATGACAAACTAACTTATTTGAACCTAATCTTAGGACCATTCAAAAACCCTAAATTCCACAAAGCATATCTAGAAATTATAGCGAACCAACATCTAAATTTTTTATTTTAGGTACTTATGTATGTCTCCTCAGTTCTTTTAAAATATCATAGTCCAAAAGGTTGCAGAAAATAAGTTATAGTGAAAATTCTGAAATGACTTGTTTGAAACTGATTTTAGGAGCATTTAGGAACCCTAACATCCATAGGAAATATCTCCAAAATTTTAGTGAATCAACATATGAATATTATACCACACGTAACCAGATATCTATCTTTCGTCTCCTCAAAATTTCATGATTTGAAACTTCCTAGAAAATAATTTATAGCGAAACTTCCAAGCTAACCTATTTGAAACTAATGTTAGGAGCATTTAGGATCCCTAACTTCCACAAGGCATATCTATGAAAGTATAGCGAATTGGCATATAAAATTTTTACCACCTCTACCCATAGATCTCTCCTCCATCTCCTCAAAATTTCAAGGTCTGAAAGATCCTATAAAATAAGTTATAGCGAAAGTTCCAAGCTGACTTGAAACTGAATTCACACCTCTTACTTTTTGGAATGATATTCAATCTTTGTTCATCCACTTCTTCAAATGTTTCTCAAATTTTCACCCACATACTTTATTTCAATACTTTCTCCTTTTATACCTTTTCATAACCCTTCATGAAGGGACATGTCCATTAATTAAATAATTAATTACCCATTTTTTTATTTTACTTTTCCAAATACCATCGGAAAATACCATGAGAAAATACCCAAACCCATGGGTTTGAAACCACCATTTCACTTTTTACTTTTTTCATATGCACGCCTTTTTTAATATACTTATATATATATATATATATATATCAATCTTCGAATTTTTATGTGTATTATAATGTCGTAATATAACATTAATGAAAACATTAATCCTTTGACATCAATGACAATAATTACAACAATCTCCCCCTTTGTCATTAATGTCAATCCTGCAACAAAACACATAGTCCACTAGGCACAAAAAGAATTCTCCCCTCGTATGTAAGTCTCCCCCTATCCAAAAATTTTCCCCTTTGATATCAATGAAAAAGTGATTCTCCCCTTGATCTTGTGCTTTTCCTATCATCAACATTGCCTACCCAATCCGAATTTGTATATGTTGTTAAAGTAAATTTTTCACCTCTTGAGTACCACAATCCAAATTCCAAGGTGCCATTTATATATTTGAATATCATTTTCACTGCTTGCACATGAGTTTCTTTTTATGTGGATTGAAATGGTGTAAACAAACCTATTGCTTGCATAATATTCGAGCTTGATGTTGTCACATATAGTAGGTTGCCAATCATTGACCTGTACAATGATTGATTTTATTTTGGATATTCATCATCTTTGCTCAATTTACAATCTATGACCATGAGTGTGATGCCTGATGCACAATATTCCATTCTGAACTTCTTCAACATTTCCTTGATATACTTGGTTTGTGAAATGGATATGACTTTGACGTTCTTCTTCTTTGCATCTCATTTTTTTTAATGTACATTTTTTTTATTCTTATTTTTCTTTCTCTTCCTCTTTTCTCATTTTTATCTTTTATTTTAGTCTTTCTCCTTCTTTTGTTCTTCTTTCTCCTACTTCTTTTTCCAAAGCTTTTTGGATTCTTTCTTTCATTTGTCAAAGGTATCTTCTTCTTTTATTTGTCTAGAAGCTTCCACTAGGCCACTTTTACAAAAATGTGCTATGTGCCCATAGTTGTTGCACTTATAACATACAACATTGTAATCAAATAATGGAGAAAATGAATTATATTTTCTATTTGAGAACCCATAAGTACTTTTGTTTTTATTCCATACATAAGAATTTCTTGCATATGCTCTACAATCTATTGTTTTTAACCAAATTGATTGCAAGAAAAATAATAACCAAGGAAAGAGTTTTGGCACCGAGTTGTGTGAGACCATGTTGGTTGAAAATATCTTCTAAATATGTCCCTGTTGTCTTTGGAAGGAATGCCAATTTTCTGTGGAACATCATTTTCTCTCCTCCTATTGTCTTCATCATTAATGGAGATTTTGATTACATTAGCACAACTTTTAGATTTTCGTTCATTTGCTTTCTTTAGTGGCTCTGTAGTTTTTGAATCTTATTTGGTGGTCATCCGAATTTTATCATAACTGAGATCAGTTTTAGTGAGTGGTAACCTATGGAATTTGATGATTTCATCTAATATTTAAGTGCTCTTTTCAAACTTCAAGCTTCTATTCAAATGAGCAATTGACTTCTCCAATTCCTTTCTTAAGGAAACAATTTTAGCTTCCATCTTCTCACAATTTTCTTTCTTTTACTTTAGTTGTATTCTCACAACTTCTTCCATTATTTTTTCCTCTTCCAGTTGAATCTTGAGATTGATAATAGTTCTCTCTATTTCTTAAAGGATTTTTGAATTTTTTTCTTTTTCATCACAGTCCTCCTCTTCATATTTCTGTAGTTGCTCATTTTGTTTCAAATTATTTTTCTTAATCTTATTTACTTTGCTTAGGGAACAAATGAGTTCTTCTACAAGATACACTTCCACATATGTTTCGACATTTTTCCCCTCTTCTAAGTCCATCATTTCTTTCCCTTTGTATTCATTTTATGAAATATCAATATTAATTTCCATTTCCATGTGTGCTCTTGAGATCTACCTTCCAGTGGTTAGACTGATTCCAAAGGAACCCTCTTTGATACCAATTATTGAGCACACACTTATATTAAGAGGGAGGGTGAATCAATATAAGATAATTTTTTAACTTTTTCAAACATTCATCAACCATAAGAAAATAATCACATATGAGATCCATTAACTGCAGAACATGGAATACAAAATTTATGTGGAAACCCTTTCGGGAGTGTTGGCCCTCGACCAATTTTTGAGGAAACATTGGTTAGAGTTGGACCACTTTTGGACTTCGACACATCAATCAAGAAAGGAGTGCCCTGGCGGAGCTGAGATCACGAATCTCACATATTTTGCGGGCTAGGTGGAACTAGTAAGGGGTTTCTTAGGGTTTTGTAATGGGTTATGGGATGTCGGCCCATGGGTTCTCCCATGTTTAGGCCTTTTTGTAAGGAATTGTAAAAGTATAAATAAGTAAGAATGTATGGTAGAAAGTGACAAAAAGTGAAGTCTTGATAACTAAGTGCAAGTATTTTTGAGTTTCTTTGTGCAACAAAATGTATATGTGTTAAGGTTTTGTACTTGATAGAAGTGGGCTCTATGCCTTGACCTAGTTTGGTAGGAGGATCTGGTGCTCAATGCACAAATCTCATGTCCTCTGTGAAGCTCGAATCTGTGGCTCGGTGCAAAGGAGTAAGGGAATGTAAGAGATTGAAGGATAATAAAGAAGATGAAGCAGTTGGTGGATGTAGCCCCACACTGGGGTGAACCACATATATCTTTTGTCTTTGGTTTTCTTTGTGTTGTGTTGTTTATATTATGAATCTTATCAGTTCCTTTATGTATGATAGATAGATATGTTTATTCTTAGTTCTTTACTTGCGTTAAAGATAGATGAATGTTAGATCTAAATCAGTGCTAAGTGCTCATGATATATGATCATTTGTTGTTACTGCACCAATCTATATTAGGACTTGTTCTACGATGCTAATAAGGATAATAAACTAATGCATATCATATTCTAAGTGTTACTGGAATACTCTGCGAAGTGTTTTTATCACAGATCTGTGTCCCATCTCGGTTACAAACACATGCATCATGTAACCCCCCCTTATTCTACCTCGGGTGAGACTTCACTTGCTCCGCAGGTGTTTCCGAAAGGGCCGGTAGTTAGGGTTTTGTTGGTGCATTATTGAAGCATTAAACCCTAGGTCTACCCCTGTGCCAACAAATGGTTCGGTTGTCGGGACTGAAACTGTGATTGCTGGGAATTGAAGTAAATAAAAGAGACTCTATATGCATAGATCTGATGCTGAAGTGTGCAGTACTCTACTTCGAAGCTCTGTGCTAAGAAAGAAATTTGATCTGAAGAAAAGAGATAAGATCCTAAAAGAGGTAAGCTTTGTGCTTTGATAAGAGTAAGATAAGTGATTTTTTTTTTCGAAAGCATGAATTTAAGTATGTTTGATACATTATATCCTAGTCTGAAGGCTAGGGATCAGTTGCAATAAATAATTGATTTAAGTAAATTTAATAGAAATGAATAAAGATATGTTTTTTTTTTTTTAAGTAAGATTGTATAAAATTCTGTCAAAATCAAAGAGTACAAAAAACTTCCATTGTTTCAGGTTGTAAGCACTGAGCTTCTTTGAGGGGAAGCTCGCTCAGCCAACTAAAAAACTCCATAGATTTCATTCTTAGACTTCTACTTTCCTTAATAAAATTCTAAATTCTGGTCCCTAACGGTGACCATTATAACAGTAATAACCATAGACATTAGCAGAAAAATATGGCCATCAAGAGGCAAAACCTCTTTAACACACATAGAGAAAAAACAAAGACACCTGAACATATCATGTAGAGGGGATATACTGCGGCCACGTGTCTAGGAAGAAAGCACCGAGTGTCGAGTCCCCAAGAGGAGTCAGATCCTTCTCGACTGGTGTCCCATCCCATTGCATGGCGTCGTCCGGTTGGGTTGGTGGCACGTTCCCCTCTTGCATGGCGTCCTTCGACTACATTGGTGGCATGTTATCCTCTTGTCCTATCTCGTCATGGTATAAAGACCCCAGTGGGGGAGATGGTGCCAATATTGGTGTCGTAGTTCTTGCTACTTGGGCTTCTTCTACTGGAGGGCGAGGTTCACCCTGCATTGTTGAGAGAAAATGCAGGAATTGAGAAGATTTTCCATCCAGAATCTCCAGGAGGAACCAAAGGTCATCCACATCCCAATGCAAGTCAAAATCCAGGCCTTACAATAGTGCGAGGCATGTTTTCCATTCACAAACTGGGTTAGCGCTAGAGCCCACTCGTGAGTGAGGTTGTTGACGCAAATTCTAGCTTGCTTCTGGGATGTCAGTATGAAAACGAGTGTCAAGAGATGGGGCCTGAAGAGAATCGGAGGCCAGAGAGTTAGGAGGAGCCACTGGATCAGGGTGTGAAACAAAGGCCGAATTTCCCAGAGGTCCTGGGTTGAATCCCAACGAGGTCTTTGAGAAATCAAGCCATTCATTCCTTTAGGAAAATGACAATGAAAGGTGCAAGAGGTTGGCTGGAGAATGAGTCGACTGAGCCAAGAAGGAGGAAGAGGTGATTGACGAGGAGGAGGAACTATGGGAGGGTGAAAGTGGGGGATGGAGGACCAAATAGGGTCAGCTAGGCTGCCATGCCGAGCCTCGTTTAGACTTCCCTCACTACCTGGGTATCTCTGGAACACCAAGCAGGCAAAAATGACCAAAGGCCAAAGTGAGCGACAACATACTAGGAGAGAGAAAAAGTAGACCAAAGAAAGGCTGGGCAGGAGGCGTAGCTCTAGAGAAATCAACCAGGAGGGAATGAGGCATCTAGAGCCCCTGATGCAGTTCAAATAGCCCAAGGAGATGATGCATTTCATTAAACTTCCACACATGAAGAGTAACGATCGAACGAAGGTGCTGGTCCATCGGAGGGATGACAAGGAAGAGAAGGGTGCACTGAAAGTAATGGCACCCTGTCTCGAGCAAGGTAGAATTAAAGGCATGAAGGTGGTGGGAGGGAGAGGCACACATTCGTCACATGGATGGCGCCACAGAGGCTCTCTCCTGGCTTCTCCGCATAACATGCGTTCTCTACTAGCACCCCATCTGGGGATTAAAATGAAGAAACATATGTTATTCCTATCCATATAAATAATTTTTGGACTAATAAGTGGATGCAGGAACCTAGAAAGAATTTTTGCAAATTGCAGGTCCAGTACTGTGATCCTAGTGTGCAGTACAGAAGAGGTTGGGGAACGTTTAAAACAAAAAGAGGATTAAATTTGTGTTATAACTACAGAAGACTGGGACATCTTGCTAAGGAATTCCCTAGCGCAGGTCCTATTTGTGGCTTTTGTAAGATTGTTGGTCATGAGGTTGAGGATTTCCAAAGGATGATTTCTAAATTTGAAAGGATGAACATGAGATAAGAAAACTATGAAGGAAGTTAAAAGACTAAGATCATGTTAGAAAGTCATAAAGAAAAAAGGGCAGAGGAAGTTCATACCACATTAGTATAGTTGAAATAAACGATGGATATTCACAAAGATGTCAGTTTACCAGAGATCCTGAAAGTAAAAGAATACATAAGTGCAAGAATATAAGACTTCGACATAGATTGCGTCTTATATGAAGAAACACAAGTGAATATTATGACATAAGGCACTTGGGAAATTTTGGGAAAGCCTACTGCAATACCTCCATAGGGAAGGATAGTATTGTTTAAAGGAAAGATGATAACATTATGTGGAAGAGTTACTAATGTACCTATTATCGTTCATGGAACATTGATTGAAGAAGAATTTGAAGTCATTAAGTTTGTTGGGAATAACGCCCCTTTCCCACTTTTTCTAGGAAAGACTTGGATTAAGAAGGATCAAATCAGAAGGAAAGCAGAGGAAGAAGCTATAGAAAATAAAAACCAAGAACTAAGGGATTTCATAGCTAGAAAAAAAGATCAACTAATTGAAGAATGAGAGGATAAGTTGAAGCAATAGAACCAAGTAATAACGTAGAAGGGACAGAAGGCAAGAGAATTAGTTGTCAAGGTTGAAAGAATGAAAGAAGGCTTGAAGAACCTATCTATGAAAGAAAGAAGTATATCCACCCAAGAAGCATTAAGAGAAGGGATATTAAGTTCAGACCCTTTGAGGGCACATCAACAGTACAAAGTCACTACGCTAGGAGAAGATAAGAATAAAAATGGAAAGAGGATTCCAGAAACAGTTAGAGAGACTCAAATCACAGGAAAGAAGGAAAGGAAGATCAATAAGAAGAAAGCTAAGATGGAAAAGATACAGGAAGCTATAGAGAACAGATGGAAGACTTCGTAGACTGGAACCTCGTAGGACGTAGGTTCACAGGATTTGAACCTCGCCAGAACAACAGGACCACGCAGATTGGAACTTCTCCCTGACGAAGCTATATGATTGTTGGAGGCACCCTAACTGTTAGAACGATGCTCTGGAACATCTAGAAAGCACATTTATGGGATGATGGACTACTTCTGGACATTGAGACCGTTCCATAACACATAGATTCACATTGATGGAAGCATTCCTGACCATTAGAAGAATCCATTATGATGCCCGCTTATTTAAATCGTCGGTCGCTGCGTCGGGAACACTTTTTTCTAATCGTGATTATCTAAGCTAAGAAGAGAATTGATTGTGTATCGATCTATGTTATCAAAATCTAGACCTTGCCATTCATTTGTTTACCCCTCCTGTTTGTTCGTCTGCCCCGACCTGTCTGTTTAAAAGTGAGAATGTCGAGTGAACCTAGTGAAATAGATAAGTCTTTTGAGGAAGTCCTCAAGAAACTAATGGCTTATAAAACAACATCTGAAGGTGTCTAGGCATCGTCGACTGGAGGACTGCAGGCTTCCCCTTTGACTGGACGTCATTCTGGTCGTGTTAACCCCATTAATGAGAAACAAAGTAAGCATCACAATGATCTGGCTAATGGGAAGAAGATTCCGTCGATCTTACCAGAGTACATTCCAACTTTGACTGGTGCAGTTAATCATGATATCATCCCATGAGACTATGAGTACACAATGTTCACTGCGTACATTCTGAAAGGAATACATGTTGTTGGAAGTGAGTTGGAATAGATCCCATTACTGAAGAGCAATGATTTCAATATAGCAGACATGAAGAACTATGCTATGCTAGCGCCCCACCGCTACTTGACGAAGTCAACTAGGAAAAATCCTTGCCTCATCTCCCAGCCATGGATTAAGGGACTGGCGTAGTCCACCATGCTAAATGTGATGAAGATTCCCCATTTTGGCCATCACCAGGAGGTTAACGCTTGTGTTAAACTCCTCTTTTCATGCTATCATGGAGGATACATGTGGCTCGACCAGAGGATTACTGTGGATCTGAAGCTGATCCACCAAATTATAGGATTAAGCATGAAGGGACCTGAACCTCATCATTTTTATCCAGGGAAGGCCTCAAAATGCTCCCTAGAACAACACAACAAGGAATCTTACGACGAAGTCGAGAAAGGAAAGTGAGGTTACAAGGTAGCCTCCATACAGGATGGCGCAGTGCACCTCGCCTGCCAACTCATATCTAGAAAGATCATAAGAAATAACCACCCCACAGAGGTCACCGGGTTCGTGGTGGACTTCGCAGGAAAATGTGTGGAGGTCATGCAGATGAACTGGGCGAGTTACCTCGTCAATGAACTCGAGAAAGATTGTCGTGAAGCCCAGGATTTGGGATGCAAATTCCACTTCATATGGTTGATCATTTTGATCGCATTTGTCACTTGGAAAATGCATGAAAGAGCCACCTTCCTGGAGATCGAACCATCGGAGCCGTTGGCCGCTCCATTTTCTACCTTGTGGTACACCAATGACATGTTGAAGTAGTGGCAGTCCAACACAGTATTTCATGCATACTATCAACAATTGAAGGTTGTCTTCAAGTCATTTCCGCGCATGACACTGTGCACCCTGCACAAGTACAGACCCATAGAAAAGTTCCATGAAGATCTGCATTTCATCTATATTACTGCATGCAAAGATGAGAACAAGGAAGAGTTATAGTTGTACTACAAGCTAACAAATGAAGACATGGAGCAAATCACAAAGAAGTGGCCAGAGGAGTTCCTTGTACATGTCACTGATGTAGAACTCTTCGACACTAACACCATAGGAAGAACCATGGTCACTCGAGTCGATCATCTTAGACAATCCAGTGGGACGACGAAGAAGAAAAAGTAGGAGAAAACCCAGGATATAGAGAGCGATGATGAGGACATTGCTTCTGATGATAACGGGTCTGTATCGCTCGGAGGAGGACGAGGAGATGAAGAATATGGACAAGGAGGAGGGGATGAAGGAGAAAATCAAGGAGAAGGCAAAGCTACACCGCCTCAAGATTCCCCTACTGAAATAGTAACACCGCAGAAGATGAAGGCTTCTCCAAAGAAACCTTCAGCAAGAAAGAAGACATGCGCTAGTAAGCCCCAGTTGGAGGCGCAACAACATGCATTTTCCATGTAGGTGTATATGAAGTTTCTCACCATAGTTGAAATAATGAAGTGGTCTCAGGAGCAGCGCAAAGTACAACAACATATCACTTCCCTCCAGGGAAAGGTAATGGAAGTCACGCAGAAGCTGCAACATGTGCAGGATGAAGCCTGCAAGGTTTTCGAAGAAATTGAGGGACAGGGCTCGCAATTGGACCAAGTGGTTGCGATAGTATAAAAATGCCTAGAAGGGCCTATTACAGAGAAAATGATCCAGGATACCGATGAGCAGGAGGCTCAGGTGAAGTAGTAATTCAAGGAAGCTCGAGTTAATCTCGAGGCCTTCAAAGCAACATTGACCAAACTTGAGTGACTTGGGACATGTCACAGGTGAGTGTTGGGGGCTTGTTGGCCCTCGACCAAGTTTTGAGGAAACATTAGTCAGAGTTGGACTACTTTTGGACTTCGAAACATTGGTCGAGGAAGGAGCGCCCTGGCGGAGTTGAGATTGTGGATCTCACTTATTTTGTAGGCTAAGTGGACCCAATAAGGGGTTCCTTAGGGTTTTTGTAATGGGTTATGGGATGTCGGCCCATGGGTTCTCCCATGTTTAGGCCTTTTTGTAAGGAATTGTAAAAGTATAAATATGTAAGAATATATGGTAGAAAGAGACAACAAGTGAAGTCTTGATAGCTAAGCACAATTAGTTTTGAGTTGCTTTGTACAACATAATGTATATGTGTTAAGGCTTTGTGCTTGAAAGAAGTGGGATATTGTTTGCAGCCAATTCAATTTTTTCTATTGCCCTATAAGATGCCTACACCTATGTCTTCTGAAATTCAAATTGTCGTCACATTTTGAAAATAGATGATATTTTCATTCCTTGCGACATTTGCAAATTGGTCTCCATTTGGTTTTCATGACTGTAAGCGTGAAAACTCCTCTATCATTATTTGAACTGTCATGATCTTTTATTGATATTCTGAATGGCACTTATCATTATGTGGCTGAAAGGATTTTCGAACTATGCCTATTTGGACATTTTTATATTGGTTGCATAACTTGATTTTTATTTAATTGGTAAGGCATTGAGCATGAAAATTTATGTTTTTTAAAACTTCCCTAGTCATTGAATTACATAGGGGTCATGGTTCATTTTTGTTTTTATATAAATAATGTGATCCTTATGTTAAAATTTATACAGCTCTTGGCTTGTCAATTTTATGAAATCGATTGTCACCATGTTTTAAAAACTTTGATTACACACTTATACGATGGTGCATGTTTAACATTTGGGTTTGATTCCACGTTGAATGACTATGGTTCAAAAATCTATGGTTAATGGCGCATTGGCGTATTACTCATCGTTTGATTCTTTGTTTATACGAATGATATGGCTTTGTGTTATGATTGATTGAACAAAGGATTAATTGGCAGTTGTACTTTTCCATTACTATTATGCATGGCGGTGAATAATCCCACCACCCTCACATGCGTACATTAATGCTTCCCCTTTGATCATTGGTAGTGGTTAGACCGAATGACTCTGCTCCTGTGTGTTGGTATTTTCGACCCAAACCCTTACCATGTGCTTGCACCATGGCTCCAGTCATGAGGGCTGAACCGAATGGCAGCCAGGCTCTGTTGATGTTCGACAGTGCCCGCAGTGACCTTGAGGAAGTTGGATGGCTCCCGTTCATACAAAAATTTGATGGTTTTAACCTCTGCATTGCTCGGCAATTCGCTTTAACCTTTGATGGATGTCAGGCCAAGGTCGGGGATGTTCAATTTCAAATTGACAAGCAATTTCTCAGTTTAGCTACGGGTTTGCCTGCCACTTGACAACGATGGTCCAAGAATTGCAAGGTGGAAGAGGTCCCTTGGACACTTCTCTTCCAGTCATGTAAGGTTAGCTCCTGTGACAAAGGTTTACCTGTAACCATGCTTAAACAACGTTGGCATGAGTTGTTGATGATTATCAAACAGTTTATCACCTGCGAAGGTCGGTACGGGTTTGTTTTCTTACACCACCTTCATTTGCTTATGGTTTGCATGGGTTATGAGCTTAATATGCCTTATTACTTGCTTAGAAGCCTGTTTAAAATGTCTAAGAAATATAAAAGGAACCAGGCTGATAGAAGCCTCTTTCACTATGGGCTGGTTAAAATTATTGTCGTCTGTCATTTGGGGTTACACGGAGACTGTTGGAACGATTTCCTTGCACACAATAATTTTGAAGATTCAAACCCTCCATAGGTTGAGAAATCTGTGGTGAGCGAAGACAAGACTATACCCCCAGTACCCTACAGTATTCTATTACCTAAACCCTTACCCGACTCACCTATTGACCTACCCCACTCTGTGACCAAGGATGTCGAGAATTTTAAGCCTGTGGGAAAGAAGCCTAAAGCCAAACCTACTGCAAACGCCAAAGGAAAAAAGAATGACCGTCTAATTTCTCGGATGGCGAGGAACAAACTGAAGCCTCCTGTCAACCCTGACCATATCATATTAAGTGAAGACTCCGACTCGGAAGTGGAGCATTTCTTGGCTAGTGAATATCCCTATTCAGAAGGTCTGTGTGCCAAACCCTCGTACGACTTCGTGTCAAACCTACCACCTTGCTTTCAAGATGACCCTAACTACCCAGGAATTAAGCTTCCTTGTGAAACCCCCGATCATTCATCTAAACCCTTTCCTGCTCTATCGAAGCCTACAGTGCCACCCTGTGATCAATGCAGCTCATGGTTAGAGAGATATTATCTTGATGTGCCGATGCTACAGTCAAAGATTAAATATTTGGAGGACCAGGTTACACTGCTTACCCATCAAAAGGCTGAGCTACAGACCACTGATAAGAGGCAAAGAACGATAGGCTCCATTATGTTTAAAAATGTGGAATCGGCCACGGATGTGGTGAATTCTAAGATGGCGTAATTGGATAGTCTCGTCACACAGGTATGTGTAATATCAATCATTTTTGTAAATAGTATGAGTTTATATAACGAATTCGAATTCTGTGAATAGCTCTGTCTACAGCGTGGATTTTCTCTGGCACATTATATGCATTATGTACATAGTTTTGTTTTGATAAATCGAATTTTGTTTTCCCAGTTTAGCCTTGATTGGATTTCCTTCAATTTGATTGATCGTGGTATGGATTGGATTGGATTGGTTTGGCTTAAATTGGATGCTCTGCTGTCATAAACACAAGCTGTTTCTCATATTCGATTATGGACACAATCACATTTCGTTTGGATTTCGTTATGATGTATATGCTATGATTAGCAACAGTTTTGAAATGGATAATTGTTACGGTTTTATGTTCTATATGACTTTCGACCAACAGGAATACAGTTTGGATTATTTCCAATGTGATTTTGTACAAATTCACCCAAATCGTGCATGGATTCAATTCATAACAGTTATACTCAGCCAGTTGACTCGCATTGGTTAACTCCACCATGTTAACATTTGGATTCATAGTGCAATGAATATGCTGTTTGAATTTGATTAGAAGAACGAAATTGACTGTATCAGATTCACGATTTATTCCTATAATTAAACTCAGTTGTGATTCGTTTTGATTATTTGCCCAGTTTAGAATTCTAATCTCTGTTGATTCTATTACAATCCTGTCTGTTGACTGTGCAAGAAAACAATCATGAATTTGGTTGGGTTGGTGCTGTTGCATATGATTTCGTTTATAAATAATCGTAATAGTCTTTCCATCTGTGTATTCGATTGGACGATTTGAATCTGTGGTTATATCATTATAGCTATAACAAGTGGGATACGGTTGTGTTGGATTAGATTGTATCACATACGATATGATTTTCTATTGATTTCATTTGGATATGAAACAGTCTTGTTACTGTTTGACCCAATTTTATGGTAAAAAGAATACAGAGTATTCTTATCTCTGTTTCGATTAAATCACTTTTGATTATGTCTTATATTGAATGATAAAATCATTTGAATCATTAGTGATTCATTTTTAATCTTTATTGAAAGAAAATTGGATTTGATTCTTTTAAAAAGATTTGATTTGATTTATATTATGATCCTGTATGCTATTTTAGACTAGCTACAGAATCATATGATTCTGTAGCTAAGTCTGTAGAATCAAATTCTTATTGTTTTGTTGATGAAATACCTTTCTAACTTGATATTTTTGGTCTATTGTAGATAAATTTGAACTTGCAATGGATTTGATGAGAAATTAGGGGATATTTGAAATATTTCACTTGCATTTTAGTTTCCTAGTTTAGTTGATTTTGGGGTATCTCCCAGATTATGTAAAACAGTTTGATATTATCCACAGGGAGGTTTTACCTTGTGGAGAGACTTATATATAC
The DNA here is from genome assembly GCA_009831015.1 of Picea engelmannii. NCBI lineage: Eukaryota > Viridiplantae > Streptophyta > Pinopsida > Pinales > Pinaceae > Picea > Picea engelmannii. Next base: position 64,926 of record ML785606.1, on the reverse strand, counting down.
TTATGATTTTTGTAATAATGTTCATCCTCATTCGTGGGAGAACAAGGATATGGAATTTTAATACAGACTGAGGCAGAATTTGGTGTTTTGTTACAGCTTTAGCTTCTCATCATATCAATATTTTGTTTCATGTTGTGTATATCAAATTGTATCTGGTTAATGACTACATTAGCTATCTTAATCATGTGAAAATGATATAATTTAATCACTGTAATCCATATTTGATTTCTTCCAAGTGTTTAAAGAACATAGGAATTGCTTAATTCAGTTTGTGAACGACATATTTCTCTTCTTCATAAGTTGAATTATAAAGTATAAATTTTTGCATATAGGTTTCCCTTATTGCAGAGATTTATAAATCATAAAATTGTTATGATTTTTTATGTCTTGTTTGTCCTGTAAACAAATCAAAGAGCAACGTAGCCTATCGTTTACGAGAAGCTTATGGACTAATCGGTGCGAGTTTACTTCCTCCGACCAGCTTCGACATCATCATACATAGGACAAATTAGGAGCACTTCCAGGTCAATCTGTCATTTATCTGTTAGCATATTTGTTAGTATTGTTAGTTAGATATATATGTTTAATATATTAGATTGTTTAATTTCAGTAAATATATTAGATCGTTTAATTTCAGTAAGTTTTATTTCTTATTCATAAAATATAAAAATCAAAAAATATCTCTAGCTGTCTTTGGGCAGAAAACACATGAGTTTTACAGGTTTTATTCAAATCTGCAACTTGTAGATATTGTATATTTGTGAATAAGTTGTAATCCAATTAGTAATTAGATATTTAATTAATAGAGTTAGTGTAATAGTAATTAGTATATAGTATAGTTAGAGTAGTTTATATTTAGTTTTAGTTTAATTTATTTAGTAGTTTGTTTTAATTAGATTAGTGTATTAGTTTGTTTTGGTTAGTTAGTTTAGTTTATATTTAGTTTTAGTTAGTTAGTTTTGTTAGTTTTAGTTAGTTTAGTTAGTTTTATTTGTTTTAGTTAGATTAGTTAGTTTAGATTAGTTTTATCTTTGGTTTTCCTAGAATCTTAGAGCGGCCAACAGAGCCGTTAAACCCGTCAGGGTTGTTCATTCCAAACAACTTGGGTTATTGGACAACCCCAGACCCGTTCCACTCTCTCAATTGACGGACGGACAATTTCGCCCGTCAACAAATGGCGCTAAAAGGAGGGCTTGAACTTAATTACTGGCACGAGGCGGTCACAAGACTCCTCCTCCCCCCAATCGCTCACCTATAGTGACTAGAAGCCATTCACAAGATAATATTCCCCCTCAAACAACAACTACTTCAACCGAAGATCCACGGATCACAGTTGAGCCAACAACCCGTAATCCTACAGGTGGTGATACACAAGAGATTATTCGTCAATATCTTCTTAAAACACATAGTGCCTTAGCTCGTCTTAGGAAACCAAACCGTTTGTGGGGTCAACCTTTAGACTTCTCTGATATCAGAGAGCAGTTAGGTGATATTAACCTCACTGTGAATCCTACAGATCCAAACACAAATCCTGCCGTGGGAGGTTTTGGGATACCTCCTTCACCACCTCCCTCATCTCCTTCCTCTTCTGGAGGGGATTCCTCTTCTGACGAAGGCAAATCACCTTCTCATCCTTCCACACCCACTACCCCAATGGAAAATCAGAACAACCCTGCTAGACCCTGGTTGGACTAGGATGTTGTAGCTGTACCTGGAGCCCAACACCCTTTACCTAATCACCCGGAGAAGTGGCTTCCCAAGTTTGATCCCGATTCAAAACAGATAGCTGAAGATCATATCAAAAAATTTATGTTAGCCATCAGACTCTGTAATGTTGAACATGAAGATGTTGTCTGTAGGTTGTTCCCTTATACTTTTGAGGGTAATGCATCCACTTGGTACTTTGCCCAACAACCCCATACCATAATGTCTTGGGAAAAGTTTGAGTCATGCTTTTTGGAAAAATTCAGAGATGGTAAACCTCCGGAAGTCTTAGTCATGGATCTTTCAAGCTTAAAAATGAACCCAAAAGAAAAGGTTAAAGATTTCAATCAAAGATTCTTAACGCTTAAAAATTGAATCCCTACAGATTCTATGCCTGCTGAGAGTCTTGTAATAGCTTACTACACTAAATCTCTACATCAAAGTATAGCTATTTGGGTCAAACGTTCTAAAAAGGCCACGTTGTTAGAAGCCTTCGAAGAGGCTACTCGGATTGAAAAAGAGACACTTAGCCTTAAGGACTCTTCTAGCAACGAAACTGAGACTGTTTCTTCTTCCAAAAAGAAGATTGAAATTCTCCCTAGACCTACACAAAGCAAAACACAACCTGAAAGCTCTGATTTGGAAAATTTAACTAAAGTTGTAGAAAAATTGTCTAATCAAGTTATAGATTTAAAAAGGTCAACTGAAGAAGCTTCCTCGAGTAAAGGACCCTACAAACCTCCTTTCCGAAAGCCTTTTCCCACCAACTGACCTAACACAAACCCCAAAGGCTTGAACCTAGAAAGTTTGCAATGTGCTCTTCAGACAATTTTAGAAGCCCAAGATAACTTGATGCCTCCTGAAATCCCTCAAGAGGAATTCGAGCAGGAAACAAGTCAAGAAGAAGAGTCTTCTCCAAACATCTTTGGACACTTCTCGGATAACATCTTTCAAGATAACTTCGAGACTGTTCACCCTTACAACACTAGGAGTAAGACAACAAACAAACCTCCTGCCGAGAACACTACAACTCCACTTCCAAAGCTATCTAAATCAGTAGAAATTAAACAGAGTAATGCCGACCCTAAATTAGATTATGATGTTGTTGAAGATCTTAAAAAATTAAGGGCTAACATTTCTATTTATGAGTTGTTGAAGTTTCCATTTTTGTTACAGAAGATGTTGCAAA
>ML785606.1:0-49261 GCA_009831015.1 Picea engelmannii | reverse complement strand
GAGGTATGGAGTTTAATGAACAAATTTTCTGCTTTTAATATAAATTCCATTCCTAGACTAAATAATGCCGAAGCAGATCTACTAGCTAATGTTGCCTCTAAACTTCTTCCTGCAGAAGGCTTATCCCCAAACACATTCTCCGTGGAGCTATTGTTTCGACCATCTGTTCCTGACAATATTACAAACTGGAGAGTATTTGACGATGATCAGCAGATCATTAACTTTCTACACATGGAAGAAACCTTTCAAGGCGCAGTGATAGATGAACGAACACACGACGACAATTTGCACAACTTTACGGTAATACCTAATCCGAAATCTCCTGAAGCTCTATCGGACATGGTAAATTTTATACCCAAATCTGTTGTTAGATTAGAAAAGTTTTATGATTTTGAAGATAAATTTGAAAAGACGGTCAATTGCAAAACCAATAGTTCCTCATTATCTTATGAAAAAGTCAATTTAGGGACTAGTGAAAATTCTCAGTGTATCAATCTAGGCTTGGGATGTTCTAAGCAAGAAAAAGATGCTTTCATTAAATTATTTAAAGAATTCAAGGATGTCTTTGCATGGACTTACGATGATCTTAATACGTTTGATCCTAATATTATACAGCATGTCATCCCGATGAAGCCCCAAACCTTACCCTTCCAACAGAAACTGAGGAAAATGCATCCTAAACTAGAATCGACCATTCAAAAAGAATTGAATAAACTCCTAAGTGCTAAAATAATTTTTCCTGTTAGACACGCTCAATGGGTATCCAACCTTGTCCCAGTTCGGAAGAAAAACGGGGAAATTCGACTTTGTGTCAATTTTCGAAACCTCGACAAAGAGTCTGACAATGATAATTATCCTGTCCCTCCCATGGAACAGATCCTTCAACAGGTATCTGGTTCCGAGAGGCTATCTCTGTTATATGGTTTCTCCGGATACAACCAAGTCTTGATGTCTCCGCCAGACCAACTCAAAACTACCTTTCGTACCCCGTGGGGCACTTATGCTTATCGCAAAATGCCTTTTGGATTGATTAATGCTGGTGCTACCTTTCAGAGAGCAATGGACATTGCTTTTCGAGGCTTAATCAATCACTCCGTAGTAGTTTACTTAGATTATGTGACCGTGTATTCTAAAAACAAAGACGATCATCTAGCTCACTTACGAGCCGTTCTGCTACGATGTCGTAAGTACGACATCTCCTTGAACCCCAAGAAGTCCATCTTTGCAGTAGAACAGGGTAAATTACTAGGATTCATTGTGTCTAGTGATGGGATGATTATTGACCCCGAGAGGACTCAAGTCATCGCTAAACTTCCCCCACCTACATCCAAAAAATCCATCCAGTCTTTCCTAGGCTAGATTAATTTCGTGAGAAGATTTGTCCCTAGTTTCTCCGAAATGGCCAGGCCTCTCCAGAACCTGATTAAGAAAGACACCCAATATCACTGGGGACCCATAGAAAACCAAGCTTTTAATGACATAAAGAAGGCCATAATAGACGCTCCGTCTCCCATGAGCCCTGATTTCTCTCAAGATTTTACACTCTATACTTTTTCCTCTGATCGTTCCTATGCCGCAGTCCTAACTCAGAAGAATTTCGAGAACAACGAAGTACCCATCGCCTTTATGAGCTCTGCTTTCAAAGGTGATGAACTTAACTACCCAGCGGTTGATCGGCAAGCCTACGTTGTTTTCAAAGAAGTTAAGCATTTCCGGTCCTATCTTTTGAAGTCAAAAATGAAGGTCATTGTCCCCTACCCTGCCGTAAGGAACTCGTTAGTGCAAAAGGAGTTAGGAGAGAAGAGAGCCAACTGGGTCACCTCCTTGCAATAGTATGAATTAGAGATCACCCCAACACAGATTGTGAGAGGCCAAGGATTGTGTAAGGTGGTCGTTGATTCATAAATAGGACAGCAAGAGTATAGTGATACGTCAAACCTAGAACAACGCGATCAAAGTTTGATTTGTTGCGCACAAAACCTCGCAAGTCCTTGGTACAACGATATTAGATACTGTCTTGAACATGGTAAATCTGGTAAATCCATAGTTAAACACTTCCACAAGGTTATTCCAGAGGAAGGTGGGGATGCTTGTATTCCACTTATTTACAACCCTAGGTCCCATTGTGCCTTGTTTCTTTCTTGAGTAGTACTGGCATGGTTGAGGGTAGAAACATGGTGAAGTATCTAAATCCTAAACACATTGACCTCCTAGTGGTGATTATTTGTTTTTCTTGGTAGTTATTTGATTTTTGTAGATAGAAGAAATGAAGGAATTGCAAGGTCACTATAAACAAGAACTTATTTAAGCTAAATAAATTCAAACCTGCAAATAATGTGTTATTATTTTCAGAAATATATCATCTCACTACAAAGGAAACGCCACATATTAGTGGAGGTTTTTAGTTTTACAAGATTGAGAAAATTTTCAAAAATTCCTTTGTTATTAATAGTGGAAGATTTAGGCCCGCAGGGGTGTAGACCGATTGGCAAGTGCCATGGAAATGGAAGGAAATATGTAAAAAGAGGTCTCAAGGTCGATTCTCACTCTGATTTACCCGGAGGGCATGCTTGTAGGCTGTGCGTTCCTCCCTAGGGGTTATAAGGTAGCCGTCAGGATTCGACCCTGTGTCACACGAGTACGATACTGCCGTTGTTATCGATTCCCCTAGTTACAAAAAAAAAATAGTGGAAGATTTAGTAGATGTTCACTATAACTAAAAAATTGGGGTTGTTGGAGGTTGTCACAGAGGTTTTTTTCCTAGTGTATTTAAAATAGGGAGGTGCACCACTACACACATATTTAGTATTCATAGGTGCATTTTATATATATTGAAATCCCTAAAGTGTATTATACAAATACAATGCTCTATTGTTTATGAGATATCATAAAACCATTGGTGCCAATAACATATTTTAAAGGCACTAAAGAAAACTATCTACTATTGAGATTTTCTAAGTATATATATCATTGCACATTGTAAAGTGTAATGGTAACAATAACAACAATGGTAATGATATACTAGAAGGGAATGGTGTTGTTATTTAGTTGGGATAATTGACTCTTTTACTACTGTTAGTCCCTAGACATAATACCACCTTTTTTTCTCTTAATTTTCAGCTTATTCCTTCAAAAACCTGTCTCGGGCCTATTTGTTTTTGGTTGGTTACACCTTTTTATACTTTATATCTTATGTTGGTGTGATTTTCTTTGTTTTAAATCAGTTTTCATTTTCTTCTTATAGGATGGTTTGAGATTTTTCATAGAAAAGGATATGTCACATCAATCATTATTTCCTATTGGAAAATAAAGGTATTTTCCTAAGTCAAAAAGCCTAAAAAAGGAGTCGTTACCAGAAAACTGCAATTCTGGTAGCACACGTGAAATCATTATTGGAGCGTGCTCCAAATCCGAGAATCATGTCAGTAAATCATAAATCATTCCAAAGATCATGCAAACAGTTATGGTTTTCAAATTTTTTCATATTTTAATAACCACTTGATCCTATGCATGAAATTAATGACAGAGATTATATTCTACTGACATTTCATGATTCAATCACCAGACCATGCTTCGAAGTTCATGAAAAATCATGATTTCAAATTTCTAAAGAACAATTTTAAATAATAAGATGTAACTTATTGCTATTTGCAGCCAAAAACTCTTTTGAATAAGTTGTTATTTGCGGGTATTCTTATATAACCGAGTAAAATGAAACCCTAGCATTTTCATGTGTAGATGATTTGCAGAAATGAGGTATGAAAACTAACAAGGTTTCAAGGAACAGGTTCAAAAAACTCCAAGAGTAACTCCTAACAACAAATCTAGGGTTTCAAAGGAAGTGGGTAGTACATCAAGGAGTGCAACAAAAAAAGAATAAGAGGTTTTTCATGTAGCAAGGAAGACTAAATCAAGCAAGAGGAAGCTCATTTTTCTACTGGAAAAAGAGATCAAGAAAGAACCTGAATCCTCTATTTCAAAACAAGGTTTTGAAAGTCGTGACATGGTTTAAACAAAAAGAATGACAAGATAGAGGACATAGGATCTACAAAAGGAAAAATATGAACTTGAAACAAGGGTTTATGATACACCAGTCAAGGCATTTTCAATGAAATAACAAAGTAAGAAAAATAAATGTAAACAACCTGCAAGTTTCCCTTAAGGACCTAAAACTAGGCCCACCAATAAAATAAGACTTAAATATAAAGATTTATTCAATCCCTCTCTAAAGGAATATAATGTAATTATCTTGGAAGATGACAATTCAGAACAATCTCCTAAGAAAGGAAAGTTGGTCAGTAAATTTGTGAAGAGAAAACAAACTAGGGCCACCAAGAAGGGTAAAAAACAACAACCACTATATAAGTCTGAATCTTCTCAATCTAATGAAGGAACATAACAAGATCCAACCTACATCCTTGAGATACAAGAACTATCGAATTCATATGAAGAATGTTAGGATATTTAGATACTTAGGAGTTAGTTAATGTCTACTTGGTCTAATGTGTGGTTAGGTAAAAGTGTGTTTCTTTAGTATGCATCAGTATGCATTTATAGTTAGGAAATCCAACCGTCATGATATGTTCTCGACATAGAGTGATCTGACGGTTCATATTCTCCTCAACCTTAACGAACATTGATCTATGGCTTAACACCCGATTGGTCCATGATCTCTTTTTAAAGAGCATGGAGGGTCATTTGTCGATGATCGATTGTGAGAAAATATCTAGTAAAATGTCTCTGTAATATTTTTCTTTTGCATTAATAAAATTCTCTGAGTGTTCATTGTTAACGCTGATTAAATTGTTGGGTTGAAGAAACAATATACAAAGGTAACCTACAAACCAACTTTAATACTAGAAACTACCCTTTCCAATCTAGAGAGGGCTCTCTCTGAGACTTGATCTTTGATAGACATATTGCTTTTGAACTGATGGATAGATTTAGAAGTTTGAGATAGTCTTTTCAAGGTTTGATGGAAAAGAGGTATAGTATTTCTAGGCTATGGAGTCAACCCCTGAAAACAAAAGACAACAATGCCTGGTAGGTAGAACTCCTTAGAGGAACAAAGGATAAACATGGTGATGAAATTCATTGTTGAGTTTGATTATGTAGGGTGAAAGAAGAATATAAACACACAACAAAATCAAAGCATCATAAAGGATGAATTATGACCTTAGTTAAGAAGATAAACAAAATTTAAATCAGTTAAGTCTAGAGCACCATTGGATGAATTCTGGACATTTAATTTAACAATTTAAAGAGAAGAAAAGTGTAGATGAAAATAAGTACACAAGGAATACATACAAAGAAGAGTACGATATTCAAATCACCACCATTAGAATATTTTCATAAGGAGTTCATGACTTCTGCATTTGTATTTCTATTAGATTCATAAAATTGCATTGAAGATCAAAATGCCTATACTTCCGCCCACCCCTCTTTACATCAAAATGGTCAACATATATAGAAAACTAAGGCTACACTTACATGTTAGGAGTCGAACTACTACATCCTAGAGTTATGTATATGGTTGCTTTCGAAGAGAACAACAACCTCTACAACATTTACCAAAAATAGAAAACCTGATTTGCCAATCATAATATAACTAAAACATCATTTACAATCATAAATCCTTAAGAAAAATTTGATCATGTGGTTGTGATGAGTCATCATGTGTACTGCTGAAAAACCCTATCACCCTTGCACAATGAATTATGGTTACTGATGCACAAGTGTTGGTTGGAGTATTTGCGCAACGACTTCGCATAGCGGATATTCATGTTGAGGTTTCTCGCGCAAATCCAGTTGGAAACAAAGGATGAGATAATTCAACTTGTCCTTAGATTCTTTATCTAATTTCACTTATAGCCATAAGGTCATGTTTTCCTTTCTCAATGACAATTTATGTGTCTTTAAATTTCTCACCCACCTTAACAAATATGCATTCCTCTTCAATTTGGATTGAGCATAAAAAATGGCTACACATGCATTGTCTACGGTTGGTCTTCATTTCTTGTAATGATTCATTATCGCTTCCTATGATATTCTCTTTACTTCCCTAAGCTTGATGATATGGACTTGAGCTTCTCTTAGCTGCTTATTCAACCATTTTATGTTCTTTTCTCTTTTTGTTGGTGAAGTAGGATATTTTTGAATTACTTTACTCTGTGGTGTTTGTGCTTCAAGAGTCTTTTCTGCTAGTTTCCTTTTCAATTATTTGTTCTCCTGATAGAGTTTGGCTATAATATGTTGAGATTTCTTGGGTTTATGTTGCATCTCTTTGACATCTTCATCTTTCTCTCTTGTTTTCACTTTCTCCTCATTAATATCCTAGGATAAAAATTCAACAAACTTTGTCTGAATTGTGGGTATGAGAAACCTCCTAGCAGAGGACCTAGTGCGTGGTTTGCTGGGAGCTTGTGTCTCCTTAGGTTCATCAGTGAATTTTATTTTTCTTCTTTCCTTCAAAACTGGTTGACTGAGTGATGGATTCTCAATCTCTTTTCCTTTTCCCTTTTTAGCAACACCTCCTCCTTTTACCCTTTAACTATGAGATGTTGATTTCTCAGCAGACAATGTAGTATCTCCTTTAGGATCTAGGGAAATTTTTGATGAAGTAAAGAAGGAATCCCAATCCTTGTTTAAGTTTCCAAGCTCTTCAACCACCAACAACTTCACCAAGGAAAAATGGAATAGGATGCTCTTTGGATGGTCATCTTTGGCTTGGACACTGTCTGTCATTTTTCCTAGGCTTCTACATAGGAATAAGGGTAAGCTTAGGGGGATTTCCCCTATGAAATGCATCGGTATCCTAATGTGGTATTGATGTACCTTGTCAAACTTACTCTCACAAGTAAAATATTTTTGGATTACTCTCAAAATATTCTCAAAAGGTTCCAAAACATATTCATCGGGAATGGTGTACCAATCTTCCAATTTTTGTATCCAGGTTTGAGAAAATTAATATAAAATGAAGTATCTAATGACATACCTTTAAACCATTTCTCTCCCTGCATAGGAATATCTGTAGTAGCTGATATGGTCTCCTCTGAAATTGGAAAAGTGATCCCTGCAATAGTTGCATTGACACCATTAAAGTTAAGGGAAAACTTATTGGTTAGTTGCACATTATACCCCTAAACCTTTTCACAAACTCTCATGCATCCAGCTTGTTCAAAGGACACCTTGATCGTTGGTTCTGTGTTTACCAAATTTAAATTATGTGGCTCAAACCTCATGACTTCCCCGCCTCTTACATTCTTTCTTTTTCGTTGAGGGGTTGTCATGATATTGATATATGTCAACCTTGTGTGAACTGCAAGTGTGCAAAAATAGATTGTAATAACCTCTGCGCAGTAAATATGGGAGCAATAAACTCTACAAAACAAAAAAATCAATAACCTCTGTGAAACAAATGAGAATAGTGACTTTTTCATGGTGCGTAGCAACAAGTAGCAACAAAAAAATCAGTGCAACAACAAACAACAGCGGAAAAATCAGTGCAGCAATGAACAACAATGAAAAACTCAACGCAGCAACGGACAACATCAGAAAACGTGGCGCAACAATAAGGAATGAAATTATGCTCGAAAGGATAAAGAATGAAATTATGAAAAGGAAAGTGGTTATCCATAGCGATAAGATGTTTCAAGGCAAGTTAAAGATTTGCGCAATAGGTACAACTTTGAATTTTGCAACAATACAAATGATATGGAGTGCCATGATTGTTTCTTTTATAACATCATGATCAGATGATGATGAACCATAATACCTTTTGACATGACATTCACCCTAACCTTTGATTTGATCTTAGAACATAATTTCCCACTTTTTAATATGACTTGAGACTTAGGAAGGTAGACCATTACAACTTGAACTTGATGGACTTTACACTCTTGACTCTTTTCCTTTATGATGATGTTTTATGAAAAAGAAAATACACCCTTTAAACCAACTTATGGATAAAATCCTTACTAACATTTCAATCCATTATTTATTTGATTACTGACCTCATAAACCTTGACACACTAACTATGACTCATCTAGAAAATTCTTGATTTTCCCAAGATCATGGCATGACTTAGACATTTTTTTGAAAAACCTCTAACTCTAGCTATGAAAATCATGGTGCTAACAGCCGCATTGGTTGGGGCCATGGATGTTTCCCTATAGGGGTTTTACCACATCAAAACATCAGTGTGTTGATCTTTGAATACATTTGTTTTACTGAAGGTGTTCATTCTCTGTTGGAATACATTTGTTGTCGAACATGGTATCAGATCTTGTTTGAAGAACCACTCCTGTTGTAGATCGAGATCATGAAAATGAGTTTCTTCATATCCATTTTCTACCATTTTTGTACATTTAGGGGCTGATATGAATGTTCCATTGCATCCATAGCGCTCTTTTCAGTCAGGAAAACTTTTCGTTTAACTCGAAAAGGTTTCTTTTTACCCAAGATACAACCATTTCAGTCAGATCCAGATGTAGAAAGCCTGAATACGCCATTTTTAAATTTTTGCAGAGTATTATTTTTGTTTTATTTTGGTTTTATATTATTTGTTTTCAGGCTGCTACTCTTTTAGATCTGTGTATTCTCTTTGACCCATGCCCTGTGTGATCTCGTAAAATCAGAAACATATAGGAAAATGTGCATTTTCCTGGTAAGCTAATCGAGATCCAACCCTTGTTGTCATCGAGAAGCAAAAACAATTCTTGTGTGAATTTGTTTTTTAGCATGCTCTCCAAAAACAACAACCCCAATCCTCTTGCTAAACAATACAATATGTTGTGTTAGACTATTTGGTTAAAAGTTTCCTTATTAAGTAAGAGGTCTTGAGTTCAAGTCTATCTTTTTTTTACTTTTTTTGAAAAAGTTCATGCTCCATTGTAAAGTGTATTTCACTTCAAGTATAAAAGTGAATCACTATAAGTAGCATTAATATTTTGTTTTAGAGTTATTTATTGTGCATGTAGATTTTCTTTTATAAAGTAATATCATTGTAAAAGTGATCCCCTCTTCTTTTTATAAAAGTGGGTCACTTCATAAAGCAACTTACACCATCACGTGGTCCTTTGGTTACCACTTATACCTTTTTTTTAAAGGGCATAACTTTCGGATCCAAAGTTCATTTTTAGTGGCGGTTTTTTTTTAAAAACTGCCTACTTTTTCGATATCATTCCATCCAGATCATTAGTTTTAGTTTTTAAATACATATTATGTACATAATTAATATGGCTTCTTCAAGTAATCTTTTTCTTACCATCACCAACTACTTCCAATGGAAATCTCATTTGCAGGATTTATTAAGAAGGAAAGGCTTGTACCATATTACCTTGGGAAAGGAAATAAGACCCACTTATGTTTATAAGAAAGTCAAATGGGATAACAGGAATGATGAAGCACGTGAATTAATCACAATGTCCATCTCTCCTAATTTAAGGTTCCACCTTCAATCAATTGATAAACCCAAAGAAGCTTGGGAAAATATTGAATCCGTGTTTGGTAAACACAATATTATTCGAGCACAACAATTATAAAATCAAGTATTGACTTTAATTCCAAGTGATTTTTCTTGCATTGAAGACTATCTATCTAAGTTTAAAACACTTAGAACGTTATGTGAAGAATGTAAGATAAATATAGAAGAAGATCATTGCATATATCTTATTATTTCTAAGATAGGTAGTGCATATTATGTGTTTGTATCTACCTTTTCTGCCATGCAAGAGGCTCTAGGGGGAACTTATCAAAAATCCACTCTTGAGAACTTTTGTGATGCTTTGATTAGAGAGAAAGATAATCTTGTACAACTTGGAGTGATCAACACTATAGGTACCTCCAACAAAGCCTTAGTCATCCATCATAAAGATAAACCCAAGAATCCCAAGAAGCAACATCCTCTCTAAAACAACAAGCAACATAAGGGTCCCAAACCCACTCAACCAACTTCTGCTCCTAATAGTGATAAAGGAGAAAAATATAAAAATAAGAACACTAACAGACATTGCAAATTTTGTGATAAAGATGGTCATGATGAGTTCAAATGTTTCAAGAAGATGACATCTTTAGAAGCAACAATGAAGAAGCTGTTGTTTCTACTTCTTCTTCTTCTTCTCATGGACATGCACTTTCTGCTTCTGATTTCTCCTTCAATACAACTTCTAATTCTTCTTCTGATGAGTGGCTTATTGATTCTGGAGCATATTATCATATGGCTAAGGATAGAGACATATTTTCTTCTCTAAATGAATGTAACACCAAGAAAATATTTCTTGGTGATGATAGATCTCTTAGTGTTGAAGAATCTGGAATAGTTCAAGTAGAAAATGGTCATTTCAATGATGTATTATGTGTTCCAAGTATTTCTTGTAACCTTCTATCATTATATCAAATCACTCATTCAGGTGAAGATAAAATTGTAGAGTTTTCACCTCACCAAGTTGTAATCAAGGATCTAAAATATCCTAAGCATGTTCTTGCAACTAGAATTGTTGATGATATTACCAGGTTGTACAAATTTGACAAATTTGGGTCATCATCTTTTTCATCAGTTTTTGTTTCTCATAGCGATGACTTGAGAAACATTTGGCATGAGTGGTTTGGTCATCTAAATTATCGCTCATTGCAGCAACTATGTAATCAACATATGGTGATTAGTCTTCCTCTTGTTTCATGAAGAGAAGGTGTTTCTGTCGATTGTGTTCTCGACAAACATCATCGGGATAGTTTTGAAAAGCGTGCCTCTTGGCATGCCTTGGGCCCTTTGCAATTTGTTCACAGTGATTTGTGTGGTCCACTTTCTTCTCCTTCTTTTTCTGGGTGCAAGTGTTTCTTAACTTTCATTGATGACTTTTCCATACGTACTTGGGTTTACTTCTTAAAACTTAAGAGCGAAGTTTTTGGCCTACAAGGCCCTTGTAGAAAAGAAATCTAGACATCAAATTCAAAGGTTAATAATAGATAATGGAGAATAATATGTGAACAATAATTTTACAACTTACTGCATTGCACATGGCATTTAAATGCAACACACTATTCCATATACAACACAACAAAATGGTGTTGCTGAGAGAAATAACCGCACATTAAAAGAAATGACTAATTGTATGATCCAATCTAAGGGATTAAGTCTAAAGTATTGGGACAAATCCATCGACTATGAAAATTACATATTAAATCACACTCCCGCAAAGGCTCTTACAAATATAACACCGGAAAAAGCTTGGACTAAAATTAAACCAGATGTAAGTCACTTCCATGTATTTGGCAGTATAGCACAGGCTCACATTCCTAATGAGAAAAGGAAAAAAATGAAGCCTAAAAGTGAGAAGTGTATATGTTTTGTGATCCAGGTGGATATTGATGGCTACCCACCTTTTCCAACTCGCTCAAAACAGTTTTCTGGCAATTTTGGCAATTTACTATTTTTAGCAGTTTTAACTTCCAGGGCCATTTTGAGGGCCTAAATGAAGGTTTTTCAGGATCAATCTTCTCAATGATAGCTAAAGGCATGATTGATCCCCCAAAATTAATCTCCTCGATGATACCTTTCCAACGAGGTATTGTGCTCCTAAAACAGAGATCGTATGCAAAAGTTACGACCCTGGGAAGTTGATGTACTTACTTACCCAAACGGGGCCCACATGACTTTTGGCGCGTAATCTCCTAGGGTTAGGTTTTTGGATGAATTTTGGACCTTGTTTATGGAATTATGTGAATATCAAGAAAGAAAAGGGAGAATGCGAACTTCGCAGAAGACACAGTGGCTGTTACTGGGTCGAAGTGAGAAAAAGAGCAGAAACGATGTAGCGAAGTAAGTCGTTGGATGAGGAGATTGAGGAAGATAGATAAGAAAGAAAGAAGGATCATGGAAAAATCAACAAGCAAAAAAATCCACCATTGTATGCTCTAGAGCACCACGTGAGAAGGAAGGAAAGACAGGCTGGCGAAGCCCTGAAAATATGGGTCAAGTTGACTTGGGGTTTTAGACACCTAGGGTTTTGGTATCTAGGGTTTTGGACACCTAGGTTTAGGCCTAAGGATGTCGGTGAGATAGTGTAATGTATAAATAGAGGTCTAAAGGACCTGGTATGGGTTGGTGTTATGATTATTGTTGTTGTCTATGTCTTTGTGTGATCAAGCGAGTAGTAGCGTGTGACAAAGAAGTGTTGAGTACGAGAGCCTTCTGGTATTGTATGATCCTCAGTTGGGTGCGAATATCAACCCTGCAGCTGGGTGCACAGGGAGGGGAGAGAAAGAGAGGATAAGAAAGAATATATGCTAGCTAAGAGTGCAGACAAAAATGGTATACTTTACCTTAATATATTATAACACAGGTATGTGGACATAGCCCTAGAGAGAGGGTGAACCGTGTACATCTTGTGTTGTTTGTGATTGGTATTTTATCTCTGTCATTGATATACTATGATTGCATTATTGTTTTATATATGATAAGTAGATGTGAAGAATAGATCTAAGATGATAAGTGATATATGAATGTTGTGTTGTTCTTGGGTTAGATCCACTTGATATTCCCTTTGGTTGTAGACATCTCTGTCCTGCAACCCCCTCATAACTGCTTCGGGTGAGACTACATCTGCTTCGCAGGTGTTGCCAAAAGGGCCAGTAGTTAGGGCTTGTTGGTGAGCTCCTGGAGCTGAACCCTGGGTATTCCCTTGTGCCAACAAATGGTTCTGTTGCTGGGACAAGAATCTTCTTGAGGGAATGTCAAGGTGGTTTCCATCGAAGACAGAGACTCAAAAGTGGATAGAGGATCAAGAAAAGGACTTCGATGAAGCCCAGAACAAGAACCCTAATCTTAGTTTAGAGGATTGGTTGGAGAAATATATCTTTACTGATATACACAAAATTTTCTTAGGGGAATCCATCAGGAGTTGTATGAGTGGCTAACTACATTAGCAGATACTAAGTTCGAGATCTGATCTAGACCTCCTATGGTTTGGATATCGGAGCTAATCAAGAAGGTAAAAAGATTTGATAATGTCATATCACAAGCATTAGATCGTTGGTTTGATAACACCATTGGAGGGTACATCAAAGATTTTGTTGTTGACAGAGTAGAATCATACAACTAAGCTGAGCGATATTTCTTTAAGGGAGCCAGAGGAAAATTTTTACAATTCCTAAAGTTGAGACTCAAGATTCTATTGCATGAGAAGAACATCTTGAAGATACAATAGATCGGTCAGATCTAGAAAGGCTAATGTTCAAGAATTCAGACAACGACATTGACATAGAAGATGGACATACGCGCAGTGGGAGATTGTTTAGAGAAGTTCACCTTGTGAATCTGTTTAAGAATAACTACGAAGACGAAGGTTTCTATAGTGAAGAAGAGGAAGATTTGATAGACGGGGAGCATTCAGAACCCGCTAGGGAAGAGGAAGGAAAAATTGAAGAGCTTCAGCGAGGAGAACCTGAAACCTCAGAAACTGCACATACCATCGAAGTAAGTACGATTGTCCCTCCTGTTGATTCAGTAGTATTAAGCAATTAGAGTAATCCTAGCCACCAGAGTGTCCAGGGTACTGTCAATAGTAGTCCACCACATATTTATTTAGGGATCCTAGGAAGATATATGAAAGATGAGATGAGGCTTCCTATATTTAGGGGAGATGGATTTGAAGATCCTGATCAACACTAGTTCCTATGTGAAGCCATATGGAATATTAAAAATGTCACTAATGAAGCTGTCAAAAGAACCCAGTTTAGTACCACTCTAAGGGATCACACACTAATCTAGTACATGAAGCTTATCCAAGGACTTTCACAACCTAAGCCACTGAATCAGATTAAGACTGCACTGATTGCAGATTTCAAGAAACCCAAGTCAGAGTCACAATGTATTACAGAGCTAAAAGAGATCAAGAAGAAGGTGGCCGAACCTATTTGGGAATTTGATCAAATATTCAAAACCTTAACATGCCGATTGACTTTTCAGATTCCAGATGAACATAACAAAGAATGGTTCATTGCTGCCCTCTTACCACACATCAGAGTTCCTCTGATGCAACATAATATTTCTTCACAGTCTGAGGCATTGGAGATTTCCATGAAGTTAGAATCAACCCCTATGGGAAAATCCAGCTCAGGTATGAGTAAGATCTTGAGTTAGCTAACTAGTTTGTATCTACAGGTCGAAGATATGAGGAAAGACAAGGGAAAAGATAAAAGAGAAGACATGTGGTGTGTCAAATGCATATCAAAAGGCCATGAAAAGGAACATTGTCCCCTATTCAATGAATACTTGGCTTCTGGAGCTCCAAACTCTTTGAAGCAAGTCACCTTACCTTGGTGCGAGGTATGCAGAAACAGACATTTCCTTGGTGACTGATACTACATGAAAAAGTATGTACATACACCTACAAATTTGTACTGTACATTATGTAAGTCTGTAGAACATGATGATAAGGATTGTAGGGATTATGATCTCATGCATGAAAGGTTAATAGACATATATAAGATTCAAGGCGAAGTACAGCAAGAAGGAAACACTACGCAATATAACTCTCCTGGGAGAGGAAAATTTAATCCTCGCGGTGGATTCAGAGTAAGAGGACGAGGTGGAGGAATGGGTCGAGGTCGAGGATAGATCATTTTTTATAACTACTCATAACTATCACACCTTGAAAGGGATTGTCAGAACCCTTGTACCAGTTGCATCTAGTGCAACGTGTTTGACCATGTTATAGAAGATTGTCCTGTGCTTCTATCTAAGCTTCAAGAAAGACGAGGACCTCAGCAGAACCCACAAGTGAAACTAATATATGCTGAGACTCGCGGAGAATACCCTATATTTGTTGTTATAACCAGAGGAGGTGTTGTTATAGGAGATGAAAAAATGACCCAAGGGAAGACTACAGAAGATTCAGGAATCAAGAAAGCTACATAGAAGACACAAATGTTTGATGCAAAGAAAGAAAGACAATTTTTTGAGGAAGCAAGGAAAGAATTCAGAGGAGACCAAGGTTCTTCATCAAAGACAAGACCAGAAGTGAGAGAATATGGAATGCCTCTGGAATTTGATCAGTCTGCTTCGCCAAAAGAAGAAAAAGGGGTAAGAAAGCTCATGGAATTTTTATATACTTATATTGAGTTGATTCAGGATGAAAGCATTGTACAAGAGTTACAAAATTTAATCAAACAATATGAGCTAGTAAATATAGACCCCTTACTGAATAGGGTAGTACACCAAATCAGTAAGAATAGAAGGACAAATAAGGAATTACATTTGAATTCTCAAATAGGAGAGTATGAGATAGATTATGTAGTCCTCGACTTATGGTCGGAGGTCAATGTCATGACAAAGAAAACCTGGGTGCTAATGGGAAAATCGAATTTGATATACTCCCCTATCAGACTTAGGATGGCTAATCAACAAGTTGTAAGCTATTTTGGCAGATTAGAACATGTCCCTGTTGACATTGATGGAGTAAGAACATTTGCTGATTTTGAGGTAATTGAAATAGTTGATGATAATTGTCCTTACCCCATGCTATTAGGAATTGATTGGGCTTTCAATAATTCCACTATGGTTGATTTAAAGAAAAGACGTATGACTTTTGAAAGAGATTTCCTTAGGGTAATTGCACCTTTAGATCCAGATGAAGGTCAACGGTACACAAAACCTATCAGAGAAGAAGACCACACATATGCACTAGAAAACATATACAAGCTAACAACCAGACATCAGGATTATATTAATCCTACAGCTAATGGGAACCTAAGCTGGTGAAGTGAGAGCGCATGTTTACCAGACTCCGAAGAGGCACTAGAGAATTGGTAGAATAAGATGTATGAAGTATCTACAATAATATGTGCTATATTAAACAGAGAAGTTCATTGGATTGGCACAACAGTAAGCAACTTACCCACCTTTGATGGTTTGAATCCTCTAGAAACCTTCTTGTCAGATTTTGAAGAAAGTGTACCAATACAACAAAGATTATTGGCAATGGATGAGGCCTTGAAAGCCACACCAGCAAGATGGTGGGGGGCACACAAAAGTAACATTACAGATTGGGTACAGTGTCATACCCTGATGACAGCGTGATTCTCAGCACAAGTAGAAGGCTGCAAACTTCGGTACACAGGTTGAAGCTGCCCAAAGGACCATGTGCAGAGTTGTGAGGAATCCCGGAGAAACATTCCTCAAGAACAATTGGTGCAAAAATTCATTAACACACTGAACATGACGCCTATCAACTGGTACCTCCAAGCAGATTTGTGCCTCATCACTATAGACTGGGAAGGTATGACTTAGAATTTTGTAACTACCTTCTTATTTAAAAGTCAATATCCCTCAGTAGATCAAGCATTACAGATTGTGAGACATAAAGTATTCGAGGAGGCATCTAGCCTTCCTTTGGAAGAAGAAGCGGATGAATGGACTACGCCTCTACAGAAATTGCAGAGTTGTTACAACAATAATGTTGATGAAGACGATGATCCTAGGAAGGTGAACATCGCAGAAACAAAAGGTCAGAGAGATGTAGAAGGACCAGGAGTTGAGCTACCATTTATTGGACAACCAATCAAGATAAAAAAGTTAATATTGGAACAGATTAGACACCAAAGTTTTCAAATGTTGGAGATTACTGGGATGCTGCTACCATTGACAAAATTACAAAGTTACTGCATGAATATCAAGAATTGTTTCCAACCAAGTTCACTGATATGAAGGGAATTAAAGGGCCTATGGGAGATATGAGTATTCCTTTAAATCCAGATGCAAGACCAGTTAAACAGAGACCTTACAGACTGAACCCTAAATATAAGGAAAAAGTAAAGATTCAACTCGATAGAATGCTGAAAGAAGGAATCATAAAACCTGTCGAAGAGTCCAATTGGATTAGCCCTATGTTGGTACAAGAAAACAAGACAGGAGAAATCAGGATATGCGTAGATCTCAGGAAGCTGAATGATGCTTGTTTGCATGACCCCTTCCCTACACCATTCACTGACGAAGTGTTAGATAATGTGGGAGGCTAGGAAGTATATTATTTTACAGATGGATTTTTAGGATACCATAAGATCCGAATTTCCAAGGAAGATCACCATAAGACCACATTTGCAACAGAATGGGGATCCTACCAATACGCAGTAATTCCATTCGGATTGAAGAATACCCCAACCATCTTTTCCAGGGTGGTGGTCGAAGCATTCAAGGAATTTCTGCATAAATGTTTAGAAGCATATTTTGATGATTGGATTGTTTTTAGTTTATTGAAGAATCTTATTGAATGTCTAAGGATAATGTTGGATAAATGCAGGCAATGCCAAATTGCCTTGAACCTGAATAAATGTATTTTATTTTCACCATTTGGAGTTATGTTAGGACATATTGTATGTAAACAAGGATTGTTGGTAGATCCATCCAAGATCACCATTATAGTTGATCTACCCCCTCCTACTTCAGTTAAAGAGCTGCGCAGTGTGTTGGGACACATAGGCTACTATAGGAAGTTCATTAAAGGCTATTATTAGATTACAGTGCCCATGGAGAAGCTGTTGAAGAATGGATTTTCATTTTAGCTGGTTACTGTGCCTATTCTGGTTTTCCCAGACTGGACCAAGGAGTTTCATGTGCATGTCGATGCATATTCCATTACTTTAGGAGCCATGTTAGCACAACCAGGAGGAGGAGATAAATTAGCCTTTAGCCCATTAGCCTTTGCTAACAGGAATCTATCAACAACATAAATTAATTACACCACTACTGAGAGAGAAGGAATGGCCATGGTGTATGCATTGCAGAAATTTTGTCACTACTTTTTGGGAGGACACTTTAAAATGTTTATTGATCAATCCGCATTGAAATACCTAGTCAACAAGCCAGTGTTGGGGGGAAGGATATGAATATGGATTATGTTGTTTCAAGAATATGATTTTGAGATCATGGTTAAGCCAGGGAGAATGAGAAAAGGTCCTGACCATTTGTCAAGGTTGCAACATGGAGAAGAGATGACCGGTTTGGAGGATACACTGCTGGATGCATATCTATTGGCCATTAGAAAGATCGATGACCACTTCGCAGAGATAGTCCAGTTCCTATCAACATGAATGACACATATTGAGTACACAATTCCTTAGAAGAAACAACTAGTTGTGCGTGCTGCAAACTTCTCACTTATAGCTGGACATCTATACAAGATGGGATTTGATGAGATATTAAGAAGACGTGTTATGGAGGCAGAACGACCATTGATCCTCACAGATTCTCATGAAGGCATCGTAGGAGGACATTACGCAGGGAAACAAACTACATAGAAGGTTATGAGAGCTGACCTTTGGTGGCCTACGTTACACAAAGATGCTAAAGACTATTCCAGAGCCTACGATGTATGCCAAAGAGTTGGGAAACCATCCAGAAGAGATGAAATTCCATTAGACCCACAAATGACCCTACAAGCATTTGAGAAATGGGCCATTGACTTTGTTGGACATATAAACCCACTAGGAAATCACATAGGAGCAAGGCACATAATTACTATGACAGAGTACTTGACCAGATGGGCCGAAGCAAGAGAAGTTAAGGAATATAGTGCAAGTACAACTGTGCGTTTCATATTTGATAAAATCATAACCAGATTCAGATGCCCAAAGATCCTTATGATTGATCAAGGTACACATTTCATTAATAAGACAATTGAATCCCTGACTAAAGAATTTGCAGTCCACCATCAGAAGAGTACACCTTATCATCCACAAGCAAATGGGACAATTGAAGCATTCAACAAGATTTTGGAAACAACACTAACCAAGAATTGTAGTGTGAACAAGGATGATTGAGATTTAAGAGTACCAAAAGAATTACGGGACTATAGAATCACTTGAAAGAAGCTAAAAATGAAGACCCCCTTCAAATTGGTTTATGGTCTCGAAGGTGTTGTTCCAATGGAATATCTGGTACCAATCGTGAGAATTGCTTCCTTTACAGATATGGATGACCCTGGAACTGTTCAAGAGAGGCTTGCACAACTGGTTGAACTAGAGGAAGATAGATTCATTGTAGGATTCCATTAGTAGGTTCTGAAGGAAAGAGAGAAATCCTACCATGACATGCACATCAATAAGAAGACATTTAAACAAGGTGATCTAGTACTAATATATGATAGTAAGTTCATCAAACATCCTGGGAAGTTTAGAACGCATTGGATAGGGCCATATGAGATCTCTTATGTTACAGAGAGAGGAGTTGCGCAATTGAAGACTCCTAATGGGGAGTGGAAGGAAGGATTAGTGAATGAGAGCTGGTTGGAATTGTACTATGACAACCAGCTGCCCCGCAGTTCTTAGTAAAATCATGAAGAAAAGGGTCTAGGTACTAGGTGCAATTGAAACTGGGTACCAGACATAGAAAAGACAGTCTGCATAAGGGAAAAAGAGGAGGCATCGAGCAAAAAGTAGAGGTTGCACTGCGCAGTCTGGAGTCGAAGTAAAAGAGAAAGACTAGATCTGAAGTGTCTCAGGATGAATCATAGGTGAGTGTTGGGGGCTTGTTGGCCCTTGGTTATGGAAGTATGCAAAGATCAAGGAAGAAAAGGGAGAATGTGAACTTCGTGGAAGACACAGTGACTGTTATTGGGTCGAAGTGAGCAAAAGAGCAGAAAAGATGGAGTGAAGTAAGCCGTTGGATGAGGAGAT
Source organism: Picea engelmannii (assembly GCA_009831015.1). Taxonomy (NCBI): domain Eukaryota; kingdom Viridiplantae; phylum Streptophyta; class Pinopsida; order Pinales; family Pinaceae; genus Picea; species Picea engelmannii. The sequence goes on along the minus strand of ML785606.1, from coordinate 29,589 downwards.
CGGGGATGACATATAAGTAAGAAAGAAGTATCGTGGAAAACTCAGAAAGTGGGAAAATCCATCGTTGGATGCTTTGGAGCACCACGTGAGAAGGAAGGAAAGACAGGCTAGAAAATCCCTAAAAATATGGGTCAAGTTGACCTAGGGTTTTAGACACCTAGGGTTTTGGTATCTAGGGTTTTGTACACCTAGGTTTTGGCCTAAGGATGTCGGTGAGATATTGTAATGTATAAATAGAGGGCTAAAGGACCTGGGATGGGTTGGTTTTATGATTATTGTTGTTGTCTTTATCATTGTGTGATCAAGCAAGTAGTAGTGTGTGAGAAAGAAGTGTTGAGTATGAGAGACTTCTGGTATTGTAAGATCTTCAACTGGGTGCGAAGATCAGCCCTGCAGCTGCGTGCATAGGGAGGGGAGATAAAGAGAGGAGAAGAAAGAAGATCTTCTAGCTAAGAGTGTGGACAAGAACTGTATGCTTTACCTTAATATATTATAGCACAATTCCATGGACATAGCCCTAGAGAGAGAGTGAACCAAGTACATCTTGTGTTGTGTGTGATTGGTATTTTATCTTTGTAATTGATATACTATGAATGCATTATTGTTTTAGATATGATAAGTAGATGTGCATAATAGATCTAAGCTGATAAGTGATATATGAATGTTGTGTTGTTCTTGGGTTAGATCCACTTGATATTCCCTTTGGTTGTAGACATCTCTTTCCTACAACCCCCTCATAACTACTTCGGGCGAGACTACATCTTCTTCACAGGTGTTTCCTAAAGGGCTAGTAGTTAGGGCTTGTTGGTGTGTTGTTGGAGCTGAACCCTGGGTCTACCCATGTGCCAACAATGTCTAGGGTTTTTGACATTCCTGTTTATTGTAAAAAGGCCTTCAGAGCCTCATTTTAATCATCTTCTTGTGAATGCGAGTAGTTGTCACATCTCTTCTCAGAGATAAGATACCACCATTATAGCGAGTCTTTCACTCTATATTTTTGCAGTCTTTGTACATTTTCGCTCATTAATAGAAATTGTATTACTATATCTCTGTGTTTACGGTTTCATCTCTGACAAATTTATGTTATATTGTTGGGTATCTGAGATATCTCTGTATATTTATTTATTATATCTCCGCTCTCATTTCATGTCGAAAATAATATGGATCAGTGGTATCAGAGCAAGCTACTCTTGTTCATATTTTTCAGTGCATGTCCCCGACGAGGTCCGAGTATAGAAAGTTGGGTCTCAAGATTATATCTCTTGAATAGAATCTCTCTCGTACGCCCAAGAAACCCTCCATGGAGGAAGAAAAGAAAAATGTTGGAGAAAATGATTATATCAATCTGTTGCTTGAGAAAGCTCTCACATGACAGAGGGACGAAATGATGGAGAATTGTTTCCACATCCTTCAATGCTTACTGATAGCAATAGGCACATCTTCATCAAACAACCAATTTGGAAGCACCTCTCCTTTCAAGGTACAAGTTAATTGTGATATTTCCATATTTGAAGGTCAGATAGATGCAGATGCCCTAGACAAATGATTAAATATGTTAGAAGTTTATTTCTTTGTTCATAATTTTTCTGACAGGGAAAAGATCACCTTTGCACTCCTTAAAGCTCTCCCCCATGTCAACTTTTTTTGGGAAACTCACTGGGAGAAACGTTCCATAGAGGAGTCTGATATATATGGGGTCGAGCCCACTTGGGATTTTTTTGTGGATGCGGTAAAGGAATAGTATTACCTTGTTGGCAACAATGAGGACCATCACATGAGATGGACCACACTGCGACAAGAGAAGGGCCAAGCAGTTCTGGAGTTCACTAATAACTTCCGTACCTTGCGCACCAAGCTGGGTATAAAAAAAGACTTTGAACGACATTTGGTTCTGAAATACCGTGGGGCTCTACATAGATACACCCAAATTGAAATGGATTTTCTGGACATCTCATCACTCGGTGCTGCTTATCGATATGTTCTTAAAATTGAGCAGAAATTTGAGCACCAAAATAAATGGGAGTTCTGGTTCTGCAAATCTGCAACAACCAAAGTATTATAAATACATCCCTAACAAACAGTCTCTCGAAAACTAGTCCAAGCCATAGGAAAAAAAGGGTCATGGGAAGACAAAGAAGGACACTGAAAAATGGTGCGATTTCCACAAAATCCCCTGGAATAACACTGGTGAATATTACTCAAAAAAATAATTGGTGGTCAAGATCAAAGACAAGGAACCGAAACGCTGATTCATAATCTGATTCTGAAAATACTGGTAAAAGACAGATCATCAACGCAGACCCGACTGTTATTGTTGCTACTGCAACAATTCAACCAGAAGAACCAACATATTGTGAAGAGGGGGATAACCTTTTTCATTCACAGATGTGGGTGAATGGGACTCTGTTGCATTTTATTGTTGATAGCGAAAGCCAGAAGAACCTCATCTCAACAGAGGTCGTAAAACAATTGGGATTGTCAACAACACCACACCCACAACCATACAACAATGGGTGGCTTGGCCAGGGACGGTATATTCATGTCAGCCAGTAGTGTTGATTGTCATACGACATCCAACCCTTCAAGGATGAGGTATTATGTGATGTTTCCCCACTGGATGTTTGTGATGTTCTCTTGGGCCAACCATATATGTGGAAACCCCACAGTGTCATTGTTTCTCTGGGGAATCATCTCTACATAATACCAGAGGTAGTTCTGACTATTGTTCCACCTAAACAGTTCCACAAGGTAGTATCTCATACTGCAAAATTTAGGTTCTTCACAATCTATTCAAAAGGTGAACAGAAGGACATTGCAACCACTACAACCTCGCCCCAAGCACCTTCTATCCAACATAAGCAGGTCGACAAGGTTGCAACAAAGAGCCGAAATTGCTTCTGCACAAAATCCTCTCATATAGCTCAACTTTTTGAACAGACTCAGCCTCAATAGGTTTCTGACAACCTTCCACAAACCAAGCAACACGATGTGTCCAACAAGGCAAGCAACTCACCAAGATTCATATTCAACAATCGCTTTCCCCTCTCCCCCGGGAAATCAACGCAATGTAGACCATTTATTCCTAAGGAGGGAGTATTTATCTAGGTGGATATCGGTGGTCACCCACCTTTTCCAACTCTCTCAAAACAACTTTCTGGCAATTTTGGCAATTTACTATTTTTAGCAGTTTTAACTTCCAGGGCCATTTTGAAGTCATAAATGAAGGTTTTTTGGGACAAAGATTTTCAGTTAGATCAAAAATGAATAATTGAGCCCCCAAAATGAATCCCATTGACGATACCTTTCCAACGGTCTATCATGCGCCTAAAATGAAGATCGTATACAAAAGTTACGACCCCGAGAAGTTGATGTACTGACTTATCCAAACAGGGCCCACATGAATTTTGGCACTTCATCTCCTAGGTTTAGGTTTTTGGATGTCTAGGGTTTTTGAAATTCCTTTTTATTGTAAAAATTCCTTCAGAGCCTCATTGTAATCATCTTCTTCTGAATGTGAGTAGTCGTCACATCTCTTCTCAGAGATAAGTTGCCAGCCTTCTAGCGAGTCTTTCAGTCTGTATTTTTACAGTCTTTGTACATTTTCGCTCATTAATAGAAATTGTGTTATTGTATCTATGTTTTTATGGTTTCATCTCTGATACATTTATTTTATATTGTTGGGTATCCGTGATATCTCTATATATTTCTTTATTATATCTCTTCTCTCATTTTGTGCTGAAAATAATCTGGACCATGTTGGTTGTTCTGAAGATGTCAAAGGTTATAGACTTATTCAACCACATTGTAATGAAATTATTATTAGAAGAGTTGTTAAATTTGATGAAAATCTCTTGGCCTGCAAGCCTAATTTTACATTTGTTTCTTATTTGGCCTACGAGCCTAATTCGACATTTGTGCCTTCTTCGGTCTGCCATCCATCTTCGATGATTGTGCCTTCTTTTGTTTCGGTTTCTTCTTCAGATGATGACAGTGAGGATGAAAATCCACCTTCGCTTGCTCACCCTCATCCAGATGCATCCTTTGAACCTGAACCAACACCAACTCCAGGTCCAATGCTTCCTAGATGGGTCCATTCAGCACAAGAAGCAGTTGGTGATCTTTTTAGTGATCCCTCAGATCAGCGTCAGACACGTTCACAGTTCCAATGAGCCTCTTCTCTTTTGGCTCAAGTTTCAGAGACTCATGATCTAGAGACATTTGTAGAAGCTTCAAGTCATGCATATTGGGATACAACAATGAATGAAGGGTATCATTCTTTAATTACGAACGATACATGGGATCTTGTACCTCTTCCGAAAGGATGAAAACTTGTCAGATGTAAATGGGTCTACGGAACTAAGTATGCATCGGATGTAAGTGTTGAAAGACACAATGATTGGTTAGTTGCCAAAGGATTTTCCCAAGTTGAAGGAATTGACTATAATGAAACCTTTTCCCCTATAGCCAAAATGAATTCTATCCACCTTGTTCTTTCCCTTGTTGTCTCACATAAATGGGAGGTCCATCAAATGGATTTTAAATCCGCCTTCTTGCATGGATATTTGCAAGAATAAATCTACATGGAATGACCTCCTGGCTATGTCCATAATAAATCTAGCCTTGTTTGTCACCTTAAGAAATCTCTTTATGGTCTTAAGCAAGCTCCTCGAGCTTGGCATGCCAAAATGGACAACTTTCTTATTACCACAAGATTCTCTAGATGTCAATATGATCCTAATGTCTATACCAATAAAGTAGGAAGCCATCTCATAATCCTTGTCCTTTATGTTGATCACCTTATCCTTACTGTTAGGGACTCAAAACTCTTAAACCATGTGAAAACTAGCCTTAAGAAGAAATTTGAAATGCAAACTTAGGTTTTTTGCACTATTTCCTTAGCCTCCAAGTTTTGCAAACCAATGAAGAGATTTTTCTTTCCCAGTATAAGTATGCTTGTGACCTTCTTCATATCTTTCACATGGACGATTGTAAACCAACCCCTTTTCCCTTCCAATGGGGATTCAAGCTTGTTGCCACTTGTACTTCTCCTGAAGTTGATGCCACCTTGCACCGCAAGTTAGTTGGTAGCCTCTTATACTTGACTCATACCCGTCTTGATCTTTCCTTTGTTGTTGGTCTTGTTTCCTGACATATGCAAACACCCCATGAAAACCATTGGAAAGCAGCTAAAAGGATCCCTCGCTATGTCTATGGTACAGTTCAGTTCGGGATACATTACAGTTTAGGAGGGGCTCCTTTATTGGTTGGGTTCACTGATTTAGATTGGGCCGGTGACCCTGATGATCAAAAGTCTACTGCAGGTTATGTTTTCAACCTTGGTTCAAGACCTGACACTTGGGCCTGTAAGAAACAACAGGCTATTGCACTTTCTTCGGCAGAAGAAGAGTATCGAGCAACGATAAATGCAAGTTAGGAAGCCTTATGTCTTCGACAAATTATTTCAGAGTTTGGATTTCAACAAAAACATCTGACCAACATTTTGTGCGAAAATCAGAGTGAAATCAAGCTCGCCAAAGACCAGTTCAACATCAGTGCAGAAAACACATCAAGATACACATGAAATTCATCAGAAAACTCATTCATGATCAAGATATTGAAGTTCTCTTTTGCCCTGCAGAAGATCAAGCTGCAGACATTTTCAAAAAGTCTCTTATAGAAGCGAATTTTTCCAAACTTCGATCTATTTTAGGAGTTCAGAAAATTTTCATTAAGGGGGGATAGGCTCTAATGCCTTATTCCTTCTCCTATTGTGTCACTATTGAATATCCTTCAATCCCATCCCAATTTGTTCTTAAGAGGCGATTTTAGGATATTTAGACACTTAGGATTTAGTTAAGATCTACTTGGTCTAATGTGTCATTAGGTAAAAGTGTGTTTCTTAGTGTGTTTCTTTAGTATGCATTTGTAGTTAGGAAATCCGATGGTCACGATATGTTCTCGACATAGAGTGATCTGAAGGTTCATATTCTTCTCAATCTTAATGACCATTGATATGTAGCTTAACACCTGATTGTTCCATGATATCTATTTAAATAGCATGGAGGGTCATTTGTCGATGATTGATTGTGAGAAAATCTCTTGTAAAATATCTCTGTAATATTTTTCTTTTGCATTAATAAACTGCTCCAAGTGGTCGCGTTGGTTGGGGCCATGGATGTTTCCCCGTAGGGATTTTACCACGTTAAAACATCAGTGTGTTGATATTTGATCTAGCTGTGTGAGTGGTTACTAAAGGTGTTCATCCTCTGTTGGAATACATGTGTTGTCGAAAAAAGAAAGAACATATAGCCCACTTAAGGTTGTGAAAAAGGAAATAATTGAAGAAACATCCTCAAAAGAGAATAAATATGAAACAAGGTTGTTATCAGACTAATCGGTAGGTGCAGACACTAACTGATCTCCCTAGATCCACCTAGATCTAGAACAAAACACACTAGGACATGACGCTTTCCTTAAGTTTTAGATATTTAATTTACTAACGAAAGAGGGATGAGTGACATACCGTTTAAATGTCTCTTCCTCTCGCCATCTCCATCCTAGCTCCGTTCCAATTCTCATACAATGATGATCCTGCAAAAGAACGCAACCAACCAAAGTGATAGCCATAACATAAACTCAATATAAACATATGTATGTGATCAAGGAATCATACAATAAAACACAACAAGCTTTATAGGAAAGAATCATAGTACTGTATCATATTAAATGTGAAAGAGAGATTACAACCATGGCCTTGATGTCGTAAGGTCCCTTCCAACTATCCTTTGTTCCCCACACACTTTCACTCCAAGAATTTTGAGAGCATAGATCTGATAATATTCACAATCTATCTTAACAAAGGAAAATCTCAAAGCCACTCCAACAAAGCTAATAATTCCAAGCCAACCAAAGCTAACTTTCTCCATGAGAACTCCTCTCGTTTTATAAGTTGAAGAGGATAAGGTGAGGAGGTTAGGATGATCCCACTAAATCATGAAAGTGAGTAAGATCCAAACCATTCGGATGCCACCTCACCATAGAAGTTTCTCCTTCTAGAAGATTTGAGAAAACGCTTTTTTTCCCCACGTGTAGGCATTCTCGCACCCTGCCTATAGAGAAACCTGCGAACATATCGCACCCTAGCTATGGTGCAACCTGTGAGAATCAGGCATTCTCACACCCTATCTATATAGCAACCCGCAAACTTCCTTTTTAACAGGGTTTTTACAAGGGAAAATGCAACTTCTTTTCTCAGGAAAAGTTCTTCTCCCTTCTCTCTTCAGGAAATCAGGCCACTGACCCCTCTAAAAGCAACATATAGGTTTACATCATTAATGGTCATAGGGATGACGAAAATAATGTGTAACAAAGGTATAAGAAGCCTAAACTCTTAATTCATTTAAACAAGCCTGCATTAGAAGAGGACCATGATGAACACATGGATAAAATAGAGGATTTGTGCTCAAAACTAAATTGAAACAAAAGTTGAAAAAATATATAGAATTTTCATGTAGGTGACTATTTTAGCAGTCAATATCTAACGAGTCTCCCAAGAAAACAATGAAGAATTAGGAGAATCCATTCAAAACCCACTTTCCTAATGGGCCAAATTAGGTGACACATAGGATGTTTATCGAAAAAATGAATCGTTTAGGAGATTTTCCTATATTTTCCATAGTTTCCAATTCATCAGTTCAACCTGTCCTTCATCATTGGAACTGGTACATGAATTTTGAGCAGTTCCTACAAATCCTATTTGGCGGGTCAAAGGATATTTCTGTAGTTTTGATTTGGTCCTAAGTTTAACATATTTTTCCTAATATCTATATTTTTGTTGTAGTACAATAAATGAAATAAGTTGTAATCACTATTTGATAGCCAAATATCAGTACTCAATCAAAACTGTATCTAGATTTTAGGATCCGATGAAACCAACTCTGTGTATAAAGAGGAAATTAGTTGACAAAGTTAGGGGTTGTATTTTTGTGGTGCTAAAGGACCATTTCACCTGAATTGCAATTCCTGGAATTTACTACATTTTCACTTGACAGAAAAGACATTCTGATGGTTAGACTTTCCTATTCTTGTGTTATTTCTTCTATCTTACTTGAATGCAATTGAATCCTTTTTGCAAATCATGTGATTTATCATGTTCATGTTGAATTTTAGTCAAATATTTTGTTGTTTACTCACCTGTTACAATATTTGTATTTAAGTGATTCCTTCTTGTTTCTAAATGATATTTGGGATCAAGAGTCTTTTGTGTAAGTATACAGATTGTGAACTTGCACTTTTCTCTTTGTTCTGTTTTATCTCTTTATCTATCTGATCATAATGAATTCCATTGACTAAGTGAATGTTGTGTAAACCTCTTTTTTTCATCATAAATCTTATGTTGTTTGATTATCCACTACTTAACCCATAAACCAACCTTTAAACCCAAAAAACCTACAAATATAAACCATTGTAATAATCAGGGTGCCCTAGCTTTCACCTTAGCAATCAAGGACAACTTTAGGGACTAAAAACTACAATGATAAGCGCTAATTTGTTTGTACATGTATAATGCATTTGTTTCTAAAAACATTAAAATGCACAGGTGTGTAAATAGGTATGAAATGCTTCATTGAGTTTAAATGAATATAATGCACTAATATGCTTTAGTGTTGAATTGTTTTGCATTGCAATATATGCAAATGCAATGTCTTGTTTTCTTTTATAAAATGTATATTAATCATTATAAATTAAATATTTTTTTATAATAATATTTTTTTTTTATATTTTAATTAATATTTTTGGATATAATCATTACATTAATGTATTGCATCATTTAAAAATGATACCAACCAATTATACCTACATTCATTGTAATGATGTAAATCAACAATGTAACATTTTACAACATTGGGTACTAGAATAAAAAAGAAATCCATTTTATTATATGGAAATTAAGGGACCCCTTTTCATACAAAATGGGATAAAATAAAGGTCTATGATAACCAAAATGTCAATAAATAATTGTTACAATGATTGGTAACCTATTTTCATACCAATTGGTCCAAAACATGTCAACATTAAACAATATGTCTAACTTTTACAAAAAAAAAATCAAAATATGAAACTTGAAACATTCAATTTATTGATCATCATTCATCACTCAAATTGTTTCCATTGCTCAAACTGCTTGCATGTCTCATGTCTTCATCACTTGCAAGGGATATTGTACTTGGCGTATTTGTAATGGCTTGTTGATTGGCTTGATTTTGTTCCACTTCTTCATCTTTCATCTACAAACATAGAAATAAAATGTAATGAGTAATGAATATATCTACAAACAATGGAAAGAAAGGGGCCTAAGCTTCTATTAAAAAATTATTTCACACATAATTGCAGTTATTGGTCAAAATGAATATTTAACCTCCGGAGTAGTCTTGTTATAGGTTTTGTGGGATTATGAACCCAATGCAATTTATGAAATTTGAATTCAAGGTCCATAAGTATAATAATGTTCATAGAGGAGTTCCCATAGAGTGAGCCTCAACTGTTATGAAAGATATTGAAATGATCTCGAGTGGGGTTGTATGATCACTCATAAAAAATATATGCCTATCCTTTCCACCTTACAAAATATGACATCTCAATCGGACATCATGTGGGAAATTTACAAGTTTTCTAAGATGAATTAAAATAGGTTACACCAAGGCCCAGTCGAGATTTTCATAGTCAAGAAAAATTTCTCTGTGACATAGGGTGTAACTCTTTAAATTTTAGAGAAGCAACAACAAATTTTTCTTGTGTGTGACATGTCACACACCAAGTAGTTTTGGTTGCAATACATAATGCTCCAAAGAAATGTCACACCCAAAATTGTTTTAAGTATGATACACAATGTTTAAAAAACTTGTCGCACTATAAATAACTTTTGGTGTCATACATAAACTTCCAAAAGTATAAGAATGTGCGACATGTCACACCAAATATCCTTTTTGGTGTGATACACATGAAATAAATATTTTTAGCCTAAAGTTTCTTTAAGTGCACATTCATCCAAGGTTTGGTGAGGTACACATAAGACAAAGGGATGGTGAGGTGTAAATAAGACAAATGGGTGTGCATAAGATGGACTATGCACATTAATCTAGGTGGCATCATTCTTGATTTTTTTTTATGGTATGAATAAAATAAAATTTCACAAAAGCACATTAAACACAAAGGTTTTTATGATACACACAATACAAATCTTCGTAAAGGATGTATCACACAAAAATATAAGAAGCCACAATAAAGGGTGTATCACACCAAAGTTCAGGAAGCTGCAACAAAGGGCGTGTTGCACAAAAGTCCAAGAAGCTACGACAAAGGGTGTATCACACCAAATTCCAAGAGACAACAACAAAGGAGAAATATGATGGACAAAAATAACTTTGGTGTGATACACAAGGTTCCCAAATTTTAAATCATGTTGAATTGAAATATTTTTGGTGTAATACACATGAGACGAGAAAAACGTTTCATTTAACAAAGTTTCATATAAGGTCACATAAGACAGGGTTTTCATAGTGTACACAAGACAAATTTTGTTGTGAGTGTGCATAATATAAAGTACACAAAAGACAAGGGTTTTTAAATTGTACACATAATTCAAGGTATTAAGGAGATTGTAAGGTCTTTGACTAGAAGGGCACAAACACCTTCGCCCAAGTCCTTAAGGAGATGAAACTTGGGGTTTGTTTGGCACCCAAGAGCCTCACTAGTTGGGAAAGTGGGCACCTTGGACATGTGAATTCACCAAGGGGACTTCCCAATCATGAGGAAAAGCACGGGGTGGACAAAACCAAGAGAAGGTGTGGACCAAAGAGGTTGGGGCATGTCGACATGAGGAGTGCACCAAGGTTAGGGTGTGTCAGTCCCAAGGGATGAGAAAATTGATGGGAGCACAAGTTAATTTGGGAACACTAGGTCCACAAAGGGGTACGACGAGTCATTTGGGCATGATGGTTTGAAAAGGGATGCGACACACCCAAAGAACCTAACGATTCACAATGGTGACTTTTGGAGTCCATATAAGAGAAAAAGGGTGCACAACCAATGAAAGAAGATTTGAAGAACAAGGAGAGAAATATTAGGTCTATTATTCTAAGTTAGACTCGGAAGAAGAGGGGAAATCTCACTCATGAAGCCATATCAGTCCACATGGGAGGAATTTTTCTTCCTTGAGGTGATTCTATGGAAATTGTTGGGGCGACCTTCTTTTGGGTTGATTTTGGGGAAGTCTTGTCATAGGTCTGGGTGAGGAAGTTATGCAATAGAACCGTAGGTTTTTGTGAAGTCTTGTGACAAATAAGAGATGATGATTCTGTGGTGGTGTTGGCCCTTGACCAAGTTTTGGAGAACCTTGGTCACATTTGACTAGTTTTGGGACTTCGACAGGCTGGTCGAAGAAGGAGCGCAAGGCAAAGAGAATATTGAGGGATATCATCCCCTTCTTAGGGAATTTTTGGGTTTAGGGTTTATGTAACCAGTTTGGGATGTCGGCCCATGGGTTTACCCATGCCTTGGCCCCTTTTGTAATGTATAAATAGAAATCTAGGCGATGTAAGTAGGAGAGATGTGGTGCTAAGTGTTATATTGTGTTGAGTGCAAGTGATGTAAGTAGTTTGAGCTATGTCATTGAGTTAGCTTTGTGCATGTTGTGTGCATGAGAACTTGCAGATCTAAGTGAAAGTGACTGTAAAGAGGCTTTGTGATGTAACCTAGCTCAGGGAAGGAAGGTCTGGCAAGGTGTGTGCAGATCTCTTGTACTATGCAGAGTGGGTTCTTGTGGCTCTGTGCTTGTAGAATATTGGAAAAAGACAATAAAGAAGAGAAGATTTGGTGGACGTAGCCCCACACTGGGGTGAACCACGTATATATGGTGTTGTGGTTTCTTTGTGCATTATAGTGGTTATGTTATTGATGTGATTTATGCTTAGTGCAGTGATATATGTTAGATGCACCTGATATAATAGTAGCTTAGTGCTTAGTGATGGGAATGAATGCTAGATTTGATCTATTTCTGTATGCTAAGTGCTTGGATGTATTAGATCTTGTGAATACTGGGTTGTTCTATAATTAGGGTTTTCCCCTGTGAAGTGAATATTAATGAATGTTAATTGCTAAGTGCTATGTTAAGTGTTGTAATCACAGATCCGTGTCCCAGCTAGGTTGTAGACACTTGATTCCTGCAACCACCCCTACCTCTACCTTGGGTGAGACTTCATCTGCTTCGCAAGTGTTGATGAAAGGGCCAGTAGTTAGGGTTTTGTTGGTGAGCTGTTGAAGTGTTAAACCCCGGGTCTACCCCTGTGCCAACAAATGGTTCTGTTGCCGGGACTTGAAACTGTGATTGTTGGGAATTGAAGAAAATAAAGCTCTGTGCGTAGATCTGTTTCTTTAGTGCGCAGTATTCTACTTCAATGCGAAGCTCTGTGCTAATAAAGGAATCATATTTGAAGAAAAGAGGTAAGATCTTAAATCTTTGTGCTCTAAGAAAGGTAAGATAAGTGAAAAAAAAATTCTTCAAAAGAATGGATCTAGGTATGTCTAATATATTTTGTCCTAGTCTGAAAACTAGGGCACAACTAGAAGAAAGAAGATTGGATATGAGTAGATATGATAAGAATAGTGAAAGATATGTTATTCCTATGCATAGCAAGAATGTTTGGACTAAAAAATGGATGTAGGATCCTAGAAAGAATTTTTTGCAGGTTAGTTACTGTGATTCCAATGCGTAATACAAGAAAGGTTGGGGATCGTTCAAGAGAAAGAGAGGATTGACTCTTTGTTATAATTGTAGAAGACTGGGACATCTTGCTAAGGAATTCCTGAGTCGAGGTCCTATTTTCCTTTATTGTAAGACTACTAGACATGAAGTTTTGGATTTCCCTAGAATGATTGCTAAAGTTGAAAAGATGAATATGAGACAAGAAAACCATGAGACATGCCAAGAAACTAAGGATATGATAGAACCCCAAAAAAAATCAGAGTCTGTATTACTACAAATGAAAGAAACCCTGAATGACGAAAAAGATATCAAATTATCATAGATCTTACATGAGAAGGAGTGCATAGAAACAATAATAGGAGACTTCGACATAGACTATGTTCTGAATGAGGAAACATAGGTGAATACCATGACAGAAAGAACTTGGGAAATTTTGGGAAAACCTACTATGGTTCCTTCATTGGGAGGAATAGGATTGTTTAAAGGGAAGATGATAAACCTATGTTGAAGATTTACCCAGATATCTATGAGTTCTCATGGAACTTCGACAAAAGAATAATTTGAGATCATTACGTTTTTTGAGAACAATGCCCCATTTGCTATTTTGCTAGGAAAAACCTGGATTGAGAAAGATCAGATACGAAGGAAACAAGAAGAGGAGGATCTAGAACATAAAAAGAAAGAATTAAGGGATTTCATGGCTAGGATAATAATGTACTTACTGGAAGAACAAGAGGAATAGTCGAAGCTACTGATGACCAGAGATATGGACATCAAAGTTTAAAGAACACATGAAGACTTGAAACACCTGTTTGTATAAGAAAGTAGAGCACCCACCCTAGAAAGAGAAGAAGTATTACCCTCGAACCCTATGAAAGACCCTCCATAGTGAGAAGTTACTATGCCAAGAGGAGATAAGAACAATAATGGAAAGAGGAAACCAGTGACTCAGAATACAGGAAAGAAAGCCAAAAAACTCAGCAAGAAGAAAGCAAACTTAGAGAAATTATAGGAAGTTCCAGGGAGGAATTCACAGAAGGAAGATTTGCAGAACTGGAACTTCGCAGAGATATCAGAACAACGTAGATTGGCACTTCACCACAACAAAGAAATATGACCGTTGGAGGTGTCCCAACCGTTAGAATGACGCTCCAGAATGGCTAGAAACACATTTATTAACGGAATGTTTGCCATTGGACTATTGGGACCATGCCATAACGGATGGAATTGCATTGATTGAGGTGTTCCTGCCAATTGGAGGAGTCTCTTACGACATTGTATATTTATCCTGTCGAGTGTTACACCAAGAACACTTTTTCCAATTGTGATTATCCAAGCCCACAGAGAACTAGTTTCTTTCGTGCAGTGCCTATTGAGAGATCACCACCCGTTCTGTTATCGTGATTGTTTATTCACCGACCTGAGATACTTGATCTCAGGCGTGCATGTCGGGTGACTTCAACGCAGTAGAAAAAGTCATTAAATAAATACTAATAGACCTTATGGCTGAGAAGGTGATGTCCGTAGGCATACAAGCCTCGTCGACGAGAGGAGTGCAAGCATCCCCGTCGTCTTCTTGTGGATCTGGACCATCCCGAGTTGCGACAGAGAAACGAACCAAGCATCGTGATGACTTGGAGAATCTAAATATCATCCCATCTATCCTTCCCGACTATATACTGCCTATGGATGGCATGGTGAGTCGTGACAGTGTCTCGAGGGACTTCGACTACACTGTGATTACTGCATATCTCCCGAAGGGGATACGTTCAGTAGGACAAAAATTAGGACAAATCATGACGTTGAAGATCAGTGAATTAAACTTGGGAGACCACAAGAACTATGGCATGCTCGCCCCACACAAGTATTTGAGCAAGAAAAAGGGGAAGAAGTCAAGGATCATCCCCCAGCAGTGGACTATGGACATCATGAGGTCCACTATCTAGAACGTGATGAAGATACCACACTTTGGAAGGCATTAGGAGGTTAACGCGTGTGTTAAAATCCTGTTGTCTTACTTTCATGGTGGTTATATGTGGCTAGACAGATGCATCACCATATATCTGACGTTTATCCATCGGATCACTAGATTAATCATGCAAGGACCAGATCCACAAGAATTTTATCCGCTGTAGATCACGCCCTCGCATAGAAAATTAAAGATACCTGTGGTGATGTGGAAAAGGGGAAGCATGGCTACAAGGTATCCTCCATTCAGAATGGCACAGTGTGCCTAGACTACCAGTTGATCGCTGGTAAGCAATAAGGAAGAACATACCCATGTAGGTCATAGGGTTCATTGTTGATCTCGCGAGAAAATGCATTGAGAGACTACTGATGAACTTTGCAAGTTACCTCGCCAACCAGTTAGAACAAGATTGTCACAAATCTCAGTATCAGGGCTATGAGTTTCATTCTAGTTGGCTACTAATCCTCACCACCTTCATTTCCTGGGAGATGCTGGAAGGAGTGACCTTCCCTGAGATTGAGCCATCTGAATCCCTAGATGTGAAGTTCACCACGCTCTGGTATTCGACCAACATGGTGAACAATGGCAGTAAAACACAATGTTCCACACCTAGTACCTGCAGTTGAAGAGGGTTATTGAGTCTTTCCCTCGCATGATTTTGAACACCTTGCATAGGTTCAAACCATTTGTGAAGTTCCATGCAGATAGATATTTTATTTATATCACCGCGCGTGGAGACAAACATAAAGAAGAGCTCCAATATTATTATAATTTCATTGAGGAGAACATGGAGTAAATAACCAAGGAATGGCCTATAGATCTCCTTATACCAGTTGACTAGGTAGAACTATCTGACCCGACCTCATCGAAAGTCCTATGGTTACTCGTGAAAAGTACAATGCACCTAGCAGTAGCAGAAGGAAGAAAAAGGAAGAGGTATAGGAGCTGAACAATGCCTCAGAAAAGACTTCTTCAGACTCACCTGGAGGGGGAGGTGATGATGAAGTAGACAAAGAAGAGGACAAAGGAGAAGAAGATAAGAAAAAACAAGGTGAAGTAACACTACCTAGGGATCCTCTTGATGAAGTTGAGACCTCCAAGAAAAGAAATGTTTCCCCCACGAAACCTACATCGCGGAAGAAGTCCAAAGCTAGTAAACCACAGATGCAGACTATGCTCACGATGGATGACATATATCTCATCATCATTGTTGTCTCAGATACCTCAGAAGATATATTGCAGCACAGTGAAGCCAAGCAAGAGACCATGTATGATAGAATTGCAGAAGAGATGAAAGGGGTACAACAAGCCCTCTACTCTAGCTGCCCAGTGTCTATTACGCCCTTGTCATAAGAAGGAACAAAGTTGGGATATGAGCCTGCCCAGCTACGCCGAATAGTAGATGCAACCGAAGCTCACCTTCGTCATGTTTAGGAAGAAAAAGAACAGGCCACAGAGGCCTTAGGGCAAGCAAAAGAGGAATCCATAGAGCAATGTCGGGTTGCGCAACAAGAAAAAGATGACATCCAAGCCAAGTTTGCAGAGGATAGAGTGAAAATCTAGAAGGAGAAGGAAATAGTTGCTCACAGAGGATATTGGAGTTAAATAAGTAATCACTAGATCACTTCACTTTGTGACAGGCTTAGAATAGATGGAATAAGACCCAATGGAAATCCAAGTAGGGAATCTTGTTGAATCCATTCAACAGCTCCAACAAAGGGTAGCATAACTGAAGTTACAAGAAGTTCCAAGCACTCAGCAGTAAGTGTGAGACAAGAGAGAAGAAACTTCCCAAGGCGCAGTACAAAGAATCAAGGCATTATCCTTAGAATGTAAACAACTCAGCAGTTGAAGTGCACAAAATTTCGAGCACCTTGCAGAGGACCCTCAACTAAGGACACTGGAGTCACAGCTTCAAGATGCCAAGAAAAAAGCATCAATGGTGAAAGCATAGTTGAAGCCATTATCAGAGGTTGAGAGGATGAAACAATCCTAGGAACATCGCACAGTTCAACAATAAGTCCATGCCATACATAATATGGTCATGGAAGTGACTCAAAGACTCCATCCAGTGAAGGATGCAACTTGCATACTTTTTGAGGATATTGAAGGATGAGGTGCAGAACTGGAACAAGTGGTCACCATAGTGGAATAACGCTTGGAAGGACCTGTGATGGAGAAGGTTATTCAAGAGTTCGTCGAGCAGGAGGCTCTGGCGAAGCAACAGGTCGAGGCAACTCAAGCCAAGATCGAGGCATTTGAGGTAGAGTTACCCAGATCAGAGTGACTCGAGATGAGTCACAAGTGAGTTTTGGGGGCCTTTTGACCCTTGACCAAGTTTTGGAGAACCTTGGTCATGTTTGACCAGTTTTGGGACTTCAACAGTCTGGTCGAAGGTGGAGCGCAAGGTGAAGAAGATATCGCAGGATCTCGACCCCTTCTTAGGGCATTTTTGGGTTTAGGGTTTATGTAATGTGTATGGGATGTCGGCCCATGGGTTTACCCATGCCTTGGCCCCTTTTGTAGTGTACAAATAGAAAGCTAGGTGATGTAAGTAGGAGAGACGTGGTGCTAAGTGCTATATTGTGCTGAGTGTAGGTGATGTAAGTAGTTGGATCTATGTGATTGGGTTAGCTTTGTGCATACTGTGTGCATGAGAACTTGCAAAGATAAGTGAAAGTGACTGTAAAGAGGCTTTGTGTTGTAACCTAACTTGGGGAAGGAGGGTTCAATGAGGTGCACACAGATCTCTTGTCCTATGCAGAGTGGGTTCTTGTGGCTTTGTGCTTGTAAAATATTGACAAAATACAACAAAGAAGAGAAGAGTTGGTGGACGTAGCCCCACACTGGGGTGAACCACGCATATCCTATGTTGTGGTTTCTTTGTGCATTATAGTTGTTATGTTATTGATGTGATTTATGCTTAGTGCAGTGATATATGTTAGATGCACCTGATATAATAGTATCTTAGTGCTTAGTAATGGGAATTAATGCTAGATCTGATCTATTTCTATATGCTAAGTGCTTGGATGTATTAAATCTTTTGAATACTGTGTTGTTCTGTAATTAGGGTTTTCCCTTACGAAGTAAATATTAATGAATGTTAACTACTAAGTGCTCTATTAAGTGTTGTAATCACAGATTTGTGTCCCAGCTAGGTTGTAGACACTTGAGTCTTGCAACTACCCCTGCCTCTACCTCGAGTGACACTTCATTTTCTTCGCAGGTGTTCCCGAAAGGGTTGGTACTTAGGGTTTTGTTGATGCATTGTTGAAGCGTTGAACCCCGGGTCTTCCCATGTGCCAACAGGTGGATGCACATTTGGGCTATCCATAGGATTTTTAAAAGTTGTTACGATGGATGAGTCTTGGTGTGACGAATGTGTGTATGAGTGTCTTGGTGGGGTGAGGAAATTCATGTGAATCTCCCCAAGTTGTAAGTCAAGCCAATAATTCTCATATTTTAACTTTTTTCATAGTAATAAGACTTAGTTGGGTGTTAGGCACATTTTATGTCACCTGCACTATATCTGTGTCTCTCTTGTTTATTTCAAAAGTGTTCTCTTCGTTTCATGGATGTATGGTTAAGTGACTAAGTGTTAAGTTTTCCGTTGTGTTCGGAAAAACCACAGTGCTTGTTGGGCCTCATAAATGTCCTATTTTCATCCACCTTTCCCTTCATTATTCCTTACATTTCATCGTCCCATTAACCGTCCATCATACCATTTTCGTAACTATATGCGAGTTTCTCCTTATTATTTTCCATTGTATTCATTTCAGTATTATAAGTGAATTTGTGATTAAATATTAGAAAAATAACATATTTTCATTACATATCAAGGTTGTATGAGTTTGATGATGTGTACAGGCATATGTGAAAATTTCAACAAAGTCAAATATTACCACCTTGCCTCAAATTCGAATTTCATCTTCAAGCTTTGAAGATTTGAAGAATATTTGGGACAATCATTCAAGCATATTCAAAGGAGAAGATCATGAAAAATTTGAATGGCATATCTTCTCTAAGATATGTGAGAGATGTGTGGAGGATTTGAAGGGATCATATCTTCTAATAATGGGAAAGTAGTTGAGAAGGGTTGAGAGAATAGTGGATCTATAATTATGACACTCTTCAAGATTCTCATGTATATAAGAGAGTGTTCTCTCTTCATGAGGATCATCATGTTATTCATAATGGAGAGATTAGCTTGGGGAGTTAGAGAATCATGTAATTCATAATTTAGTCTTGTAATTAGGAGAAGGGGATTCTTAGCTTTGATTCTTTCATTGTTATTCGTTCATGCTTTTTCATTTGACTCTTGTAATATAATTTGAGACTGATTTATTATGTGAGCTCACATATGTCTTTTTTCATTCAACTCTTCACATGTTATATTTCTTTCCTAGATTAATTTCCTTCTTTCCTAGTTAGTCTTTCAATGCTTTCCTAGATTAATTTCATTTCAACAATTTAGATTAGATTACTTCTACTTTAGTCCTGCATATATAGTGTGTGTTCTTCGTAAGACTACGAACCTCGGATTGACAAATTAAATAGTAGGGAAAGTACTTAAAAAAAAAACAACTTTATTTAAACTAAAAAACTCAAACTAATTAATAAATTAGGGTTCTAACCGACCTTTAATGTTTATTTTTCTCTCCTTTAGTATTTATATTAAGAACTCCTCTTCGATTTTTAATCCAGGCTTCTTGTCCTGAAGATGGATCCTAATATGGATCCAAAACGTCGACAATCCATCAATAACACTGTGGCTTTTCTGAACACTACTAAAAACAATCCTCACCACAGAAATCTCATTGAACAAGTTTTAAGTTGTTATAAAAATTGTCTAAGTATACAAGAGAGTTGCACTAGAGTAGGAGTGTGACTCACCCGTAGCCTAGAACGAAATATGGGTATGATCTAGGTGAAGAGGTGTAGTCCGAATGACCCATACTTAGTGTTGCCAAGAAGGCAAGTGAGTAACATCATGGTGTTTCACGTCCTCAAGAGGTGCATGATCGCAAGGTTCGAGTAGGGACATTATGGAGACCTGACAGATGGTATCAAAGCTTGTTTATCACAAATTTTGAAGAAGGATTGGTGAGATATTCACCACTATCTCAATGATAGATGGTATCATATAAAAATCTGAAGCCAATTTTTTGTGGAGATAGTTCAGTGGGAATGTTCGCAGACTTGGTGAACAGTTCGATGGGGAAAACATGTTCATCATAGAGAATTTGCATCAGAATTAGTATCGAGGTTCTGGTTGACATTACGGTGGAATTCGATCTAGGAACACATCTTGCATAGACCAAGAGAAGATTTTGTGGGGAAAGGAAGAACTTGGACATGGTGGGTGATCACAGAGTTCATCGCAAGAATTGTAACATAATTGATCGCAGAGATGGTCTGGGAACATACTTGGTTGGTTTGATTTGCAATATAAGTAAGTGTCATACCTATGTGCACACCTTGAGAAGACCAAGAGTAGAGTTCCTTGGGTGAACCAAGCACTTGGGAAAGGAAAATGAATACAAGACATGTCGTAGGTATTTTCGTAGGTCTAATTGCATAAGTGATCACAAAATTCAACACATAGGGTGATTGTAGAATTGATCTTAAAGAGGATAATTTCTAGGTTGCAATAAGTGGAAGAACTTGGGTAATCTGGACAAATTGAGGCGACCTAGAGCATCTTCCCAACAAGGCAGTTGGTTGGGAACATTTTCATCATGACATATTCGTGTCATGCATCATCGAGAACAATGGTTGAGTTGAGTTGGGTTGTTATATGGATGGGTCAATCATAGCCTTTGGATGAGGTAACTCTTCACATATTTATGAAAGTCAGTTAACAATAGTATGACTTAACAATTGAGTAGTATGTGCATGGTTCCTTGAAACGAAAGAAGTCAAGGTGCAGATATGGAAAAACATTGGAGATGAGTTCGTCTAGTTTCATGAGAAGTTTGGGACTTAGATATATTTATAAATTGGATAGATGGAATCATCCGTGTATCGTAGTGAAGGTGTTTTGTAGGTTTGTGGAGATGTGGATGATGATTGAGGAAAGTTCATGAAGAGAGTCGGCGGTTTGGGTAAGTGAAGGTCCAAGATATCAAACTTAAACCATGCATGTAACAAAGAATGCCATTGGAAAGGTACAATTGGTTTTGATTTCTTGCATTTACTAGGTGTTGCGGTGAGTTATTTGAATGTAATTCGAATGAATTGGTGGTTAGTGAAATCTATTTCTGTGGTGAAAAATGACAAAATTGAGGGTGGCTCAAGTGGTGCATATTCAAAGAAGTTGCTATAGAAGGATTTGCCTCACCATTACTATCTTGCACAGAGGGCCTTTTTCTATTTCCCTATGCAGACTTGTCATCCCTTTTTGATGAATCCATAGCCAAAAATACATATGTTTCCACATATACGTGCCCTATCTACTATACAACATGCGTATACGCAGGCTGCTCCACTACAACCTGCGTACATCTGGATTTGTGCTAGAAAATACAAAAATGGAGTCGGGTTTTCATGTAACGACATGAGATCTATGATCCTTGGCCTTCCAGATACTGGAAACGTTTTGAATCATCCCTTTAGTTGCATTTTGAAGACTATAAAATCATAATTCCGAGCTATGGAAAAGAAGAGAAAGAATTCAACTTTGAGAGTAAAGTTACTCTGGAGAAATTACTTCATATTGAGTTTGCATCCCTTTGTCCCTCAAGTCTGAACATAGTGTTTAGCCCCCAAGATCTTTTCCTATTGTTGAGAGAACCTCATTGTCTCTCTCCTATGAGATTTCCTTTGGTGGAGGATTGAAGTGGTGGAGGCCCAATTGGAAGGAACTTGGTTTCTTGGTTTTGAACCATGTCGACACAAAAGTTTGTAATGTTGTCACTTCTACTGATCAATTACTAATAGAAATACTCCTTTCCCATCCTATTGGTATCATGAAAATATATGATTATTATCCATGGGCATGTTTGTAATGTTTATTAATGGATTATGTTATCTAATGTGCTAACCCCTTTATATTATCACTATGTACTTTCTTTGCTTGTTTGTTGAGAACTTGTTGCAAGTATAAAGGTTTGGGTCGAAGTGCTAAATGGTGGAACATCATCGAACGTTGGATCAAGGTAGGCCTCTTTCGTATCTTGAACAGTAGTTTATATAGCATAAAATAGATTTGAGTTGATTTATGCATTCATACCTGTCTGTTTTGGTTTACCCTTGGCCATAGAGAGTTTTTCCCTCGTAATAGAAATGTTGACTCCACTAGGGAGAGATCTTCCTTCTAAGGGTTGAAGTACTTTTTCTTCTTGCATTTCTCTTTTTCCTTTGTGTTTCTTGTTTTATCACTACTTGACAGATTTTGTTCACTCTGGGTCTGATTTTTCAGCCCTTTTACCCTTGCCTGACCTTGTTTTCAAGCCTATACATGCCCTACTTCATTGGCAGTCGCATACACATGTGTGTTGTCTCACTGCTAGTTGCGTATATACACCTTGTTTCCCTGAACAGTCACGCATACCACTTTCCCTTGCTTGTTTTCTTGGTTTAGTGACTGTTGGGTGGGTTTTGATGATTGTTGAGCCTTCTTAGGTCTTTGTAGTGCCTGTTGAGCTTCTCTGGGTTGACAAGAAACCTGTTTGGAGTTGAATTTTTGGGCGTAGTCTTTCTCATTGTTTTTCATTTTTGGTTTGTCCTTGAACCCTGGGTTGTTTGTTGTTGGCATGTTTACAGGCAGGTGTGCTTGTCATTGATGGAAAGATCGGAGTATGCAACGATGGAAAAACAGGGACAACGTAAGTCCGAGAGGAGAAGTGAAAGTGATCTTTGGATCCCATTGAGAATTCTTGATGAACGTCAGATCTGAGCCCGAGGTCCGACTGATGTTGGATCCAGGAGAACCTGCACGTTCTTTAAAGAGCAAGGTGAAGAAGGGTTATGAAATCCTGAAGGCAGGAGGACAGTTTTGGATACCGGGAGTTGGAAGAGTTGAGACTCTTCATCATCAGGAGTCCTAGAATTGCGAAATGTGAAACCCCAAAAACCTGAAATAGGCACATCGACCGGAGGTTCAGATATCGAGAGTTGGAGGAGTCAAGAGTCGAAACTCTTCAACACAGGAGTCCTGAAGTGCCGAAATGAGAAACTTAAAAAAATCCTGAAACAGGCACATCAACCGGAGTTTCGGATACTGGGAGTTGGAGGAATCAAGAGTCGAGACTCTTCATCATCAGGAGTCCTGAATTCATGAAATGAGAAACACCAAAACACCTTTTTGTGTAGATTTTATATACCGGGAGATGGAGTGTCAAAACACTTCATCACAAGGAATGTTGGAATGCTGAAATGCAAAAAACACCTTTTGGTGTTGGTTTCGGATATCGGGAGTTGGAGGAGTCAAGAGTCGAGACTCTTCAACACAGGAGTCCCGAAATGAGAAACACCGAAAATCTTGAAACAAGCACATCAACCGGAGTTTTGGATACTGGGAGTTGGAGGAATCAAGAGTCAAGACTCTTCATCATCAGGAGTCCTGAAGTCACAAAATGAGAAACGCCAAAAAAACTTTTTGTGTATATTTCGAATACCGGGAGATGGAGCATCAAAACACTTCATCACAAGGAGTGTCAGAATGTCAAAATGCGAAAAACACCTTTTGGTGTTGGTTTCGGATACCAGGAGTTGGAGTGTCGAAACACTTTGCAATAGGAATGCCAAAATGACGAAACACCGAAATGTGTTTTCGAATAAGGATATGGTCACCGCCGATGGTCACATCGTTGGAGAGATGTAGAGAAGAGCTCAAAGAGACAAGCTCCATTTTGGAGTTTTGGACATGGAGAGTCGAGATGACTCATCACAGAATCCCCGAAATGCGAAATATATGTTCAAAATTGGCCCTTGGTCATAACCCATGGTCACATCGATGAAGGATCAAGGGAGGAGGTAGCATGAAGCTAATCTCCATTTCGGAGATCGTGAAATGGAGATTCGAGATGCCTCACCATAGGGATGTCGAAAATTCGAATGTCTGAATGTCTAAATGTCGAAAGGCCGAATTGCGAAATGGCGAAATAAGCGCGAGACCCATCATTTATGATCCAACGGTGCAGGTTATTCAGGAATATGATTGAAGGGCTACTGTTTCTCTTGAAAGTTAATCGATCAGTGGTGATTCAGTTGCTGAAGCTGTCTTTGGAGGTTCACAGTGTAACTGCTAGAAACCGTTGATGGTTTCTGCTAGAGGACTCAAAGAGACTTTTGTGTGATTTCCAGAAGAGCTAAAGAGTCTCAAGGAATTTTCCAATGGAATGAAGACTGTTCGTAGAGGAAATTGACATATGGATGAGCATTGAATCTTGTAACTTCAAAAGAGAGGATGAGATCGACTATGACAGAGAAGACAAAGAGTCTCGATTATTGGAGAGGCGATGGAATCTCAGCATAACACTCAGTGATGATGGACACATGGATTTTTACCCATGATTTTGGTCATCATGATGATGTATTGATGATGGTGTACTCAGGCTCTTCACAAAAACTTTTTCCTAAGAAAAGTTGCTTTCTTCTCTTTCCAGAAATATCATTTTTGAAGGAGGTTCGTAGGCTGCTAATACATTTGCCTGCAAGAATGCATGATTCTCGCAGGCTACCTTAAGCCAGCGTGCGAGAAGTTCGCTTTGTGTTGAAATTCTAGGGTACGAACTCTTTCTTAAGCAAGGAAAAAGATGAATTCTCGATGATTCTAGAAGGGAGTCTTCTAGAAGGATGAGATGGAATTTGAATGGTTATCTTAGTACTGGATTCCCTGATATTTTGGGATCATTCTTATCCAAGTAACTAATTCATTCTCTCCTATATATTGAGGGAATTCTCAGGGAAAAGGTTAAGAAAACAAGATTAAGCAAGATTCATTGGAGAATTAGTGAAAGAATTGTGTGAAGGATTGAAGCTTGAACAACAGGCTAGGAAACTCCAGCAAAGACATCATAAGGGTTTTGATCTTCTTCATGCGAGTGAGCAAGTGTGTGTGTCAGAGCCAAGGGCCATCAAAAGGAAGTTTGCGACATCAAGGCTCAGGTTTTAATATTTACTTTCCATCAATATGATACAGTAATATGTCCCTTTCCCATAAAGCTATTTCCACTTTATTGTATAATTCCTTGATCATATACATAGATTGACCTTTGAATAGATTGTGCTTTCTTCACTTTGGTTGGTTTGTGTTGTCTTGGTCTTGGCTACACAAGAGCACTGGAGCGAAGATGGAGAAACAAAGACCACAGGAAGCGATAATAAGGTATGTTCTTAGTTCTTGCCTCCTATTTATTTAAATGGTCAAAATCTAGGGAAAGAGTCATGTTCTGTCTTTCTTTGTTCTAGATCCAGGTGGATCTAGGGAGATCGGTTAGTGTCCGCACCTACGGATTTATCCAATAACAAAATTGGCGAGTCCACTGGGGAACAATCTCGTTTTCTTTGTGGTTTTTGGTTATTTTCTGTGGCCATTTTCTCTTGTTTCACTTTTCTCCTTTCCTATCAATCTCTGAGTCTTCAAGATATCCTGATAGACCCTCTAGGTCCAGAGGCCTTTTCAATTTTTGCTTCATTTTCCAAAAATTTGATTAGTTTCAGAGGTTATTTCACTGTACTTCACTTTTTCCTGCGAGAATCGACAGAGTTTGCACTCAGCCTTTAGGTTGCAGTGCGAGGTTCTCGCACCCTGCTTAAGGGCCACCTGCGAGAATGCCTAATTCTCGCACTGTGTAATACTACCAACCTGCGAACTCATTTTTTCACAATTTTGGATTTGAGCTTTGGCATCTTCAACTGCCCAGATAAGTCTAGGTTCCTTATAAGAGTTTCTTGGACCATTGATTGATGTATTTATTGTCTTCGTTTGCGTGCATGAACAGTCTTAGGATTTCAAGGCTCTTCTTGTCAATTTTGTCTTGACTTTTCTTGGCAAAACCATACTCTCTGATTTCAGATCTGAGTGTGTTTGATTAGTTAAGAACCAATGATTGGTTGAAAGTTGAGTTTTCTTGGTCTTTATCATTTGCTTATTGTTTGAAAGATCACTTTCCTCGTGCAATTGAAAAGACTAGTTTGGGTTTCTTTGTTTTAAGAAATGTTCATTATTGAATTTAGTGAAATTTTTGAAACAAAAAGATTCAATTTCTTGCTTTATATTAGATTGGGGGTATCCTTGCATTTCAAGTAGTGAAATTGCATGATTCTTGGCATTTTTTGATCTTAAATTGGGGGGGGGCATGAATTGTGCATTGGTGTTCAGTACCTTTTTCTCATTTCTTGAGAATCTTGATATTGATGGGTTTAATATATTTTGGGACATCGTGCATATGGGAATGATAAATGTTTTCTCCTTCTCGTAGCATAGATTTCATCGAAATGAAAAGATTGCATCTTCATATCTTTGCATAATTTTCGAGTCGGTCAAAACACCATATTGTCCACGCCATCTTCCTTTTGAGTAACAACAACCATAAAATGAAGCGCTTATAAAAATTGATTAGACATTTTTATCTTTTCTGGTAGAAAACCTACATTAGATTAGTCGTAGGGCTTTGGAATATGTGTGAAAGATAACTTTCCAAAGTTGCAAACAAACATAGAATCTTGAGTTAGGGAGCGTTTAAATCCACTTATTACATTTTGTCCTGGGAATCCCTTCTAACACAAGGGTCAATCACGAGGTCGCATTAAGACTAGCAGAGTTACTCACCCTGCTTTGTTGGTCTTGGTGTAGAGATTGCACATATTACGGGGATCACTCGGAGGTATACCCACAATGATGAGTGGAAGACTTTTGAGTTGATTGTGGGCTAGATACCCTGCCCTTGCATGTGGATTGGACTGTTGACTATTCCCCTAGGTTTTATTGTTGTTGGCGGTGACCTTAGTGGCCTATCTTTCTAGGTTCTTACCCAAGGTGACTGTGGAGGGGCAAGTCTTCATGGTATCTGGAATCGACGTTGGCCAAACTCACTCGGGCTCCTTGGAGGGTATACCCATGATTATGTGTGGGATCTTGCACCAGGGTGTAAGTCCGTTAAGAAGGTCGTCAACGTAACTTTTCCACCCACTCTATCTTATCCCCTTCTTACATTGTTCCCGCGACATTGGATTTCATCACCAACTAGTGCGTTCATTGTGAGAAGGTTTTGTTTGCTTGTTTGCTTACTAGATTTTAGCGTGTGCTATTTGTTTTCCCTAGCGAACTCTAGGTTGGATTTATTTAATGGCGTCAGTTCCTGGAATGACTAATGAAGGAACCCCTACTCTAGGGGAAACTTTTGTTTTTCCTTATGGAAACATTGGTCCTCCTCACATCGCTACTTTGAGCCTTCCAGGTCTCACTATTGGATTACCAGTATGGTTGTTTTCCACTCAGGTAACCCCAAATGCAGTTAGTACTTCAGTCACAAGAACTTCCCCCCAAGAGCATCAACCTCATGTTGATCCTTCACCTTCTTCACCAGTAAGGTCTTCTTCGCCTTCTTCACCTACAAGGTCACCTTCCGTTTCATCTTCTTCGTCGGGTAAAAGTTCTGACACTAGTAACCCGGTGAATAAGAAGAAGAAGAAAAGGAAGATTAAGAAGAAGAAAGATAAACAAGGGTCAAAACCTCCAACCACTGTCAAACATGTTGGAAAAAAACCAGTTACTGTTAATTGTGTTGGGAGTGTTGATGATGTCAATATCGCCCAAACAACTCGTAAGCCCAAGTACCCTTGCAAGCTTTGTAAGGGTAGCCATCTTCTTAAGGATTTCCCTAGTATACCCAAGGTTATAGAAGTATGGCCTACACATCCTTGCCAACCCATGTCGTTAGCCTTTGAACAACATGTTGATGACTTCCCATCAACTAGTCGCGATACCGTTGAGAAGAAAAAAAGTAGAGCCACGTTCCCATGTATGTTATGCAAAGGGAGTCATCTAACTCATCTTTGTCCTCATATGGAAGAAGCCTCGAAATTATTGGAAGACATGACTGTTTCATAGCCTCAACTCCCAGCCGCTTATCGCAAGCTTTCTCTCAACCCACCTGTAGTTGATGGAATGACCACTCCGGTCCCTTCACCGGTCAATCTGGTTGATCATGTCGTCAATCTGGTCACATCCTTAGTTGAACCAGTTGACAAAGTGGTTGATCCGATACCATCCTCGATCAATCCCACTCTCCCCTCAGAGAGTGAAGTCCAAGCAGTCGATCCGTTTACACCTGTCGACCCCATTCTCCCCTTGGAGAATGAAACCCAAGTGGTCGATCTGATCTCTCCATCGGTCGATCCTACTCTCCTGCTAGAGAGTAAACTCGATATTGCCCATTTTTTTCTCGTTGATACAGACTCTGTCATGTCAGGGGGTATTCCTCCTTCTCCTGTGAAACTCCCTCCAAGTAATGAGGCCATCCGTTTTGATTGGGGTGTGCTAACTAGACCTCGTCTTCCCTCTTACAGTCCTTTCCAGATTACAGTACAGGTTTGTGGTCAAGACATTCCCCAAACGTTGATATATGAAGGTTCGTCTGTTAGTATTTTGTACTCTATTGCTTGGAAAGCTTTGGGTTATCCTCCACTTGCACCGGTTATGCGGAATCTGTTAGCTTTTAATAGACGAACTAGTCAACCTTTAGGGACCCTTCCTCAGTTTCCTGTAACTTTGGGAGGGAAAACTGTCTTCATTGATGTCATGGTAGTCCAAGACCCCTTGGATTTCGCTTTACTCCTTGGGCAAGATTATGTATATGCCATGAAAGATATTGTGTCTACTCTTTTTCATGTGATATCTTTCCCTCACGATGGACGGGTTGTGACTATTGATCAACTTTCATTCATTGACCCTACCTGGATTGCCTCCCTGAATGGTTCTTATATGCAGACGGTATCGCCCCTGCCACAGGTCAATTATGTGGCGTTGTCGCCCATGGCTTCAACTTCTGATGAATTAGATCCAGTAGTTGACATGGTGATCTCTTCGATAGGGTTGTTAGAGTCTGATCTCTTTCCTCCTGTCGTGACCCTCGACATGGTGTCCTTCCAGAGTGTGTTTCTTCCATCTAGTGAAGACCTCTTGGAATCCATGACCGAGTTTTGTCCCTTGACATGGTGTCATTCCAGAGCATTGTCCTCTTGGAATCCATGCTCAAGAACATAGGTCTTTGAGAATAATTTTCTAATTTCAAGCTCGTTAAAAAATGAAACCACTCAAAGATAGTTTTTTTCTCTGTGGAAACCTCGTTAAAAAATGAAATAGAGGTTACGAGCATAGTTCTTATTTCTATGTCAAGCTCGTTAAAAAATGAAATAGTTTTCCCCTCTCTGTTTGATTCAAGTCCTTCGTATAGTATTTGAAGCTTCATTTCATTATCCTTTGCATTTGGATGAAACACAGCTTTGAGGGAATTTACTTTCAGCCTCTGGACTTCATGCTGAAGTTGAGTCGCTAGATTCTTAAGCTGGGGGCTAAGTACCAACCATGTGAATTTGTAGATAATGCGTTGGGAAGTTCAAGCATAGTTTTCTGTGGTTCAAGCTTGTGTAAAAATGAAATGACTTACCTCAAGAATAATTTCCTCTGGTTCAAGCTTGTGTAAAAATGAAACCAGGTCCAAGCATATTTTTGTTTAGTTTTTAAGCTTGTGTAAAAAATTAAAATATATTCCAAGCATAGTTTTGTTTTGTTTTAAAGCTTGCGTAAAAATGAAAACAATCCCGAGATTAGTCTTTGTTCTTTCTCATGCTCGTAAATACATGAGAATAAGTTACCGAGCTTAGTCTTTGTTCTTTCTCATGCTCGTAA
>ML785605.1:621123-690474 GCA_009831015.1 Picea engelmannii | reverse complement strand
TGGATAGTAATAATGAGAGAACACATGACATTTTTATTTTTTTTCTTAATTTTTGATATAAAAGGTAGTAGGTACTTATAACCAAGTTTATTGAAATACAATAATAATGAAATAAATGGATAGTAATAATGAGAGAACACATAACATTTTTACATTTTTTCTTATATTTTTACATAAAAGGTACTAGGTACTTATGACCAAGTTTATTGATTATGTAATGTATTTCAAATATTGAAATACATGAAGGCAACAATAAGACTTGGAATATATCAACCAATGAGAAATGAGAAAAACAAATATTTTTATTATATCAAAAAATATATATTTGTTTTATTAAGTTAAACATTACACTACACACATAAATTTAAAATACAATGCAAATTAATGTCAAATCAATAGAAAACTCATTGCTATATTCCCTCAGCATGGACTAATAACATATTACATGTATGTAATATCTTATAACATAGTAGCAAGCTCATGGAACCAGGACTAAGTAGAATTTTGGACTAAGTTGTTATATAACGTCGTAATCTAAACTCTAGATATAGAATACATAAAACTACCAAACTCCATAACAAGTCCAAAAGGAAGCCACTCTTCAAATCATTTTCTAAAAGTTCAATATTCCATAAACTCCAATATAGAAAGGAAATTAAAACCAAGACTCGTGAAAGTGATAAGTAAGACCTGTTCTTGTTGGGATTCAATGATTTCTCAATTTCCTTCTTATAGCTCCAAATCCTTCCTTGGACAAATTGTGTGCTTCATAATTTTGTTTCTTATATACATGAGCAAAAAAAATGTGAGAGAAAGCGGATTGTGGGTTCTTGATGTCTTGAAATAAAGGTTGCTATAAGTAATTACATAGGATAGAATCCCCTTTCATCCATTGTATAACTAAGATATAATCACCAAGTATTTGTAAATGTGTGACTTCTTTTTCAACACTAAGAATAAGGACCATCTTGAGTGCCAAGATTTTTCTTAAGTACTTCCAGAACCCCCCCTTGATGGATTTCCTTGAGAGTCTTCATAAAAAAATGTCTAGGGAAAGGCTTCATTTATGTGGCCTAGTGATATTCATGTGTGAGGAGGAGTAGAAGAGAGTTGAGGAAAGGCACTAAGAATGCTAGGACTTCAAGTACCGCATTTTAGGGGAAAGTTGTCCTTTCCTTCAAAATATTGGCATTTTGGGCCAGCCAAATTCCCCAGACTAGTGTAAGGGGAAGGGATTTGAAGGCTTTAGTGGCCATATTCTGATATCAATTTTTTAAAGCTTCTTTTATGGAGACACCTTCCTGGGGATTATTGAGACTAGTGAGTCCTTCAATTTCAAATGTATTTATAAATTATATAAATTTGGTTTAAGGTTGTTGTTATTAGGTATTTAGTTAATTTTTTTAATGTTGTTAATGTTGTTGGGTATTTAGTAGTGATATTTTCATTAGAAATGTTATGAATACTCTATTTACCAAAACTTTCATGGGTATTTGGTGAATTGATTTGGATAGTTTTGTGGGTGAAGATTTATTAGAAATGCCATGGTATTTGGATAGTTCTTTTTTATTATGGATATTTAGCTAGTTAACTAGGTGAAGATTTCCCTTTGGGTGAAAAGAACTATTTTACACTAATTAATATAGTAAAATTCCATTCACATTCTTTGTTCTAGTTTTTCATCCCTAAGGTTTCCATTGGGTGAAAAGAACTATTTTACACTAAGGTTTCCATTGGGTGAAAAGAACTATTTTACACCAAGGTTTCCCTTTGGGTGGTGAAGGAGCATTATTTAACATTTATAGAACAACCTTATCCACAACATCACTTTGTTGTAGTTTTTCGTCCCCATGTTCATTCAACAGGTTTAGAGAACTCTTGTACACCTCCTCGTTCAACATTTTCTTTGTTTTCTCATTTTCCTTATTTGCATGGAGACACCGCCTTAGGAGGACAATCTACAAACTTTAAAGTTTCTCACATGTTACAAAGTTCTCTCCCTATTTAGAAGTATAGATTTGGTAGCCTCTTTTCATTGGTTCACAACCTAGTTAAACATCATTCACCACTTGAAGCTTTCATTCAAGTTCTAAATTATTTTTTTCATGATTTTTTGAATAAGATTCCACATCAAGCTTGTTGGATTTCTCAACTCCATATGAAACAACATTTTCTCTCTCTCCTGAAAGAATTGAAGACCAATTCTTCTATTGTTTGGAGGAATCAAAGAGATTATGGTTCTTAGAATATTCTTATTTCTTAGCATCTGTACTTAGAATATCGCATTGTTATTGCTGTAAGAGAGTATTATTTTGGTTTGGAGTAATGAAGCTTCCTTGGTTTCCAATTTTCATAGAGTAGTTGAGATCATATCTCTAAATATCTTTGTTATTGTATTCAGTTGTTAGTTTTTAGGATATTGTTGATATTTTCTCTCTTAGTTTGTTGAGTTGGTTTTCTTGATGTAAATATATATATATATATATATATATATATATATATATATATATGTGTGTGTGTGTGTGTTTCATTAATAAAATATTAGTCAAAGATTTTTATTTCACACCTTGTATGTAGAATCACTCGTGAATAGGATTTCCCACATAACTTAACATGATCATGCCTTCGGGTCATCCAAGGGGCTAGTAGCAAAGTCAATTGTTATCTTTGCTTTTAGTCACTCTCATGACCCAACACAATATTGGTTTGATATTTGAAAATCTCGAGTCTAATAACACAATGCTCATATTTAGACCATTTATAAAAGAAATATTTAATTATATAAAAAAATCTTATGAGAAGGAACACTTTTTTATCTTTTTAACACTAATTTTTATGGAAGAAATTTTTGATAGGAATGCAAAAATAAAGTAGTACCAAGTAGTATTTTTACCAAGTTTTTTGCATAGTTTATGACAATGTTTCAATATTGTTTCTTAAATATCATTTCATATTATTAATTTTTTCAATTATATATATATATAATGAACTTAGAATTTTGTATTATGGATACAATTCCTTTTAATGATATCATAATAATTATACATATTAGCGGGGTTTTATTCTGCACACCGCAGCAAGACTAGCTCCGAGATTGCGGCAAGCTTCCCCCTTTTTGTAAAGACCATTGCCGGATATTCTCTCTTCTTATAGGCTCAAGACTCAGACTCTGTTTTTGAGCTCAAAACCCAAATCCACGAGGCTACAGGTACTCCACCTGGGTTCCAACGACTAATCTTCGAAGGACGACAGCTTGGGGATGGCTCTCTACTACGGGACTATGGGAATCTAAAAAACGCAACCATTTCTCTCACTTCTCGTTTGCGTGGAGGAGCTCCTTCAGTCACTCATCTAAGCTCTTATAAGCATGCCGTGAAATTAGGGACTTTCGCTCCCTCAGGAATCAAGGCTGAAGATTCAAAAGAAAAGGAGCCCTTTGGATTTTCCTTCATTGTGGAGCAGTGCGCAGAACCTCCAACAACAGAAGTCGAAGATCCCAAAGTCTATGGATATTCCTTTATCTACCAGGCAAGAGCCCTCATTTTCCGCTTCAACGGACTTTGGTCCTCGGCCTCTGCGCTAAGGGAATGGGTTAACAAGACCTGGTCGAAAGGTCATGAGTTGTTCTTCTACTCCAAGGGGTTCTTCATTATCAAATTCTTCATAAAAGTTGAATGTCAATGCGTGCTAGAGCAAGGTCAGTGGTTCTGGGGCAGATCTAGTCTCTCCATGCAGAGATGGTTTCCCGACTTCAATCCACTAACCATGAAAACCATGAATACATTGGTCTGGGTAAGACTACCCAATTTACCCCTGCATTTCTATTCTTCATCTTTTTTACCCACCCTGGGCAATGCGTTGGGTAGATTTATCAAGATAGACACAAACAGGATAGGGAAAGGCTTCGTCACTTTCGCCTGCATATGCATTAAAATTGACCTCAGTCAAGGGCTGCCGGATAGGATTCTTATAGATTGGGATGAGGGAGATCCTTTCACACAGATGGTCGACTATGAGAACACCGCCTTCAGATGACGCTCTTGTCAGCAAACAAGGCACCTCCAGGCAACTTTTCCTCTATCCCTAATCCCTTCCTCAACTTTTGGAGCACGAAAAAGAGCCAACGGTTGGCAAGGACCAAAATCTCACAAAAGCCGCCCAAACCCTTCCTCCGACAACAAGCAACATCACAAAGATGCTCCAACTTCTTCGTCTTCCTCAATGCCTCTGCAGGCCCCAACTGCCACTCAACAACCAACTGTCAACCCAAAACACCAGCCTACGGCCTCAACACAAAATCCTGAAGATTCAGAAGTCATGATTCCATCGCCCTCAATTAAGTACTTGCACCCACCTCTTGAAAAGGGGGAAACAATTGACACAATCATGATCATAGCCCCGCTCACAGGGACTTAGAAGCATCCTCATGAATCAGACAACTCAGAAAGCAACAAAGAAGCACCCCTGGATTCAACAGCCCAAGATTACGACACTTCCTCAGACCATCTGTCTTTGGCGGTAAAATCTGTTGAGCCTATCAGCTCCTCTGGTTGGATTGATGTTCGTAAGAAAAAAGGTAGAAAGGATCCTCTCTGGCCAACACAATGATCCGGCCCTTTCTCCTTATATTGTAATGTTTCATCTTGTTTTTCCCACGCACTCTATGGGGCTCTCTTTTAGCATAGGCTAGTTTCAAGCGATCCCCTGTTCTCTTTCTGGGGGGTCTTCTCCCATCAACAAATCGATGTAACACTTTGTACTCTTTTCATGAATTGAATAGAAGGATTCTCCCCTTTTTTACTAAAAAAAAAATAAAAAATTATACATATCAATTTATCTTATAAAGAAAGTCAAACTATATCTATTACAATACATTTTTAATATGACACTAAGCTATATTTCAATACATTTTTTTTCATATGACACTAAGCTATATATTTACAATACATTTTTGTTCATATGACACTAAGCTATATATTTTGTGATATATATAAACCCAAAAGTATTCTCTTTCTCCAACAAAGATAAGGAAAAAAGTATGCACAATGGAGATTATTAATATTTTGTATATTAAAATGAATAAATGTTTTATTCTTAATAATGTTTTAATCAAATTATTAAAAATTGAAAGTATTCAATTACTAAAATTATTATGTTTTTAGATTTTGAAAATTTCAAACACTATATATTTAATTGTTTGATTATGCAATTTTTTTATTTTTTAAAATATAAAAAAAGTTTTCCCATGTGCTATATTTAATTGTTTGATTATACAATTTTTTTATTTTTTAAAATATAAAAAAAGTTTTTCCATGTGCAAAATGATTATTTTTCTTTTGATTTATTTTATAAAGATTTTTTTTTCAATAAAGACTATTTTTTTCCATACAAAGGAAAGATATATATTTATTGTTTGATTGCACAATTTTTTTTATTTTTTAAAATATAAAAAAAGTTTTCCCATTTGCAAAATGACTATTTTTCCTTTGGTGTATTTTATAAAGACTATTTTTTTTCCATATAATAAAGACTATTTTTTTTTCGATACAATAACCTCAAAGTAAAGACACCTAAGTAAAAATACAGGGAAAGAATACTTTATAGAGACTATTTTTTCCTACAATAAGGATTATTTTTTCCATACAATAACCTCAAAGTAAAGATACATGGAAAGAAGAAAGTTACAAAATTATGGAAAATGAAATCATGAAAGTGTGTCACAATTTTTATTAAAATATAGAGATATAAATCTCATATTTTAAGTATTTTTCAATTAAAACTTTTAAAATTCATATAGTATAAGAAAACATTATTTTGTAATAAAAAGAAAATTTGTAAAAAATTATGTTTTTTTTTTTTTTAAATTCACATGAAAAATTCTATTAGTTTATCAAAATATTATATTAGTTTATCAAAATATTATATAAAGAAAAAATTATTTATTGTTGACACTTGGGAAACCAAACCAATAGTAGTTTATATAAATTGTTTAGAGTTTTTCCAAAAATTCTTAAAAATTAGAGAGCCAATATAAAATTTATGATAGTTGCAATATGGATCAACATGTATTTCTCGTAGCTCGCAGGGGTGTAGACCGATTGGAAAGTGCCGTGTAAATGGAAGGAAATATGTAAAAAGAGGTCTCAAGGTCGATTCTCACCCCGATTTACTCGGAGGGCATGCTTGGGGATGTGAGTTCCTCCCTAGGGTTATAAGGCAGCCGACAGGATTCGACCCCATGTCACGTGAGTACGATACTATGGTTGTTACCAATTCCCCTAGTTACAAAAAAAAACAAAACATGTATTTCTCATATGTTGTAATACATAAAGAAAAACTGAGAGGTACCTACAATTCAAGGAGCAGGAGACTCCATTGAAGTTCTTTGGGGATTGTCTTCTGAGAGATGGCCATGAATAGGTTTCACATTGTGAGAAGGGACTGAGACTGCTAGAGTGTTGGTGGAGGAAGGAAGGTTAGAGAGAATTTATGGGCGTCTTCCCTTGTCTCGAGCATCTGTCCCATGAAAGTTTTAATGTGCCAGTAGAGTTCTATTTTTTCCTAGTACCTCATCTGGTACACATTGGATTGTCATGTCTTCTACCTATGAGTCCACCATCATATCACACACCACACTGACCTCAACTTTGACCCCATTTAGATATATTTGGAAACACTAAGGAGTGTTCTCCTAGTAATTAGTTGTCATGTTGTAAGTGTAACGACCTCCTCGTTACGACAACAACTCTGAGAACAGGTGTAAATTTTTTTTTTTGCTTAAGGTGTGTGCGCGTGTGTAGAAGTAACAAACACTCTTGACTCTACGTCGCCACTCGACAACCAACCAGACGCAACCACGAAGTTCAGCACAAGAAGACTGAAGGCACACAACGAGTACCT
Organism: Picea engelmannii; assembly: GCA_009831015.1. Classification (NCBI taxonomy): domain Eukaryota; kingdom Viridiplantae; phylum Streptophyta; class Pinopsida; order Pinales; family Pinaceae; genus Picea; species Picea engelmannii. The sequence goes on along the minus strand of ML785605.1, from coordinate 683,574 downwards.
GCAACAATATACGACCATAGGCATAAGGCGCACGACACAAACCTTAAGACATACTAGGGGTGCACAGTAAGAACACATAGGGAAGAATCCAAGGTGTTAGGGTTACTATTTCTGCACCGGAAAGAAGGGCGTTTAGTCTTATGTCTTCTCGGAAGAAGATTAGATAGGCTCCTGGCCGACTGCTCAGGCAGAAACTAGTAACCCAACCTAGAACAAGATGCAAGCAAGACGAATACGACAAGACGACCCTGACATATCACAGTGACAACAAGCAATAAACTCCCCTAGACATAAGGCGTACAACTAGCAGCTGTAAGCAGAAAACGACACCAGGTGTTAAGTATAGTACGACCACAGATGGAAGAATCCAATAGTAGAGTTTACTATTTCTGCACAGAAAAGCAGGGATTTTAGTCTTATGTCTTCTCGAAATAAGATTAGATAAGCTCCTGGCTGACTTCTCAGGCAGAAACTAGTAATCTCTGTCAGGTGTGTCGCAAGAGTGGAAACCCTGCCTTTAAAGGGCCCGAGACTCTTGATACGAGACTGGATTCTTTACACAGAAAAATCACACACATAGACATGTCTCCTAAAGCTACCAGGGGGTGACTATATCCCGCCCGACTCAAGCAGACCAGGCAAAAGAACGATCTCGTCCAAGACAACAACAACTCAAGACAACCACTAACTCTACGGATGCGCAAGTCCGAAGGACTCCGACAATGACCAATCAAGTTAAGACAAGGTAGTTCCCACGACTCAAGGCATTTAATACTGGCCCACTGCTCCATTGAACTCCATTAGTAGACGAGATACCCAGCCCAACCGTTTAAGTAAGTAAATTTAAGTAATTACATATTCCCCTATTACAATCTTAGTAAATCAAGGTACTTGGTTCTAGGACCTTATTTTTATAACCATCAGTAATCAAGGTTTAATCGTATTAAGATAAGTCCACAATGCCATTATTTTTCATAAAATACCTAACACTAAAATTGCACCTTAATTTATAACGACATATATTACCCTTACATAATTCAATGGTATAATACAAGACATTATTCCTTACACATCGCCATGTCAATAAAATACATTAAGGCGCCCAAGGCCACAACACAATGCTACCATAACCTTGCAAATTTGGAAACCATCAACATTATAAGTTATCTAATCCTAACAGTACTTTTATGGTTACTAGATCCTTGCCCTTTCATAAATGGAATAATATTTTAAATTGCTTTACCCCCACAAAGTGCAACCATTAACTAGTATCAAGGAGTTCCTTCTTAAATGAATACATGAGTAAATCCTTCTTAATTTGAAGATATAAACAATTTCTACTTGATTGAATGTATAAGGCAATTCTTATTATATTGAATACATCATTAAGCAATTGCATAGTGTAAATAAAACATCTGTTGGGTTACTCACATGAATAAAGCAATCTCAATGCAATTAATCCAGGGTAAGGAACGGTGAACTCATAATTAAAATGCAATCTTCTTCCAACTTTTATAAATGCAATCTTCTTCCATATTTATAAATGCAAACTCTGTCCAAATGGCATTAAACTGTAATTATGTTGGTCATTAATCTATCATTAAGCAATGCAAAAATAGAAAAACCACTAAAAGTAATAACATAAAGATATAATTTTAATTATAAGTGCGCATTAAATACACCATTAAGGAAGCAATGGAGGAAAAGGGGAAAACACTAAAACTAAGAATGTAACATCATACAAAAATGTTTTGTTGGTGTCAAGGTTCCTTCCTTATTCATTTTCCTTTCTGGTGCTTTAGAATCTCCTTAATTACACATTTTAAAACGCCAGGTCATATATATAATATTTAAGGACTCAGTTTTAAAATGTAAAACCTATATAAATATCCACACATCAAGGTGACCTTACAGCTTCCTGCTGCATATCAGAAATGCGTTGACATAGTCATCACGCCCGTTTACGAGGATAAGACAAGGGTGAGGTAGGCAGAAAACAAAAAGAGAATGGGAAGGGTGGAGCTGAGATTGCTCGTTTCAGAAGGTGGAGTTGTAATTTAAAGAGATACGATTGGTTATTCTTCATGCATTATTTATAAAGGGGAGACAACATTAAATTCATTTGGCTGGCAGCATAATAATCAACCCTCTCGGAGATCGCGCTGACCCCGTCAACAACCAATGGTGAAGGCACAGACAAACACGAGCTGCCTAAAGAGAGGTCAGGGAAGACGTGGGTTATACAGGAACATTGCAGATGGAAGGAAGAAAAATACACAGCACGCTGAGAGTAAAACGCACCCAACTGAACGCAGAAACAACGCACGCATCTGTGCAATCCCGCGCAGATTTAGAAATGCACACAGTCATTAAAATGATATGACCCACACGAAAAATCACAATAGAATTAAACGCCCAGGTCCAGGAGATGCCCAACAACACAAAAGAGAACCCACGATAAGATTGTCCACGGAATATAAAAGAAACGCCCACTGTTGTAAATAAAATGCCCAAATCCCAACAAAACGCCTCTGTATAACAATATGCCCACTAAAAAAAAGGGGAACGCCACTGTACAGAAGTGGCGGTTCCATTGTGATGAAATTGCCCATGAAAATAACACAAAAACGCCCATAAACCCTGTAAAACACCCACAGTAAAAAGAATGCTAGATCTCGAAATACATTTCAGATAGGTAAAACTTCATTCAATTCCGACCAGTGACAACAAGAGTTGTTTCGGCAATAACCTCCGTCAAATCCAGAGGGATGGAGGAACGAGTTCAAATTCTGTTCCTTATTCTACTTAATTAAGGGCGATAACTTTAACGACAGAAGAAGTGGCAGCAGTAGATTTATTCTTTTTTTTTCTATTTCAAGAGGGTCCTTCCTAGATTGTTAGATGTAATTCATCATCAGAAACCTATAGGGGATCACTACACAGGATGGCATCAACGACCATATCTCGCATGAGGTATTTTATATGAAGGTAACAGTTGCAGCGGCTACATTTTTATCGCCAAGTAGAGAATATAACAGCCGATACATCCAATCGCAATCAATAAATTGATATCAGCATATAACATAATTCATCATATTCTACCAAATAAAATAAAACAACCATACCGTTGCCTCAACGCTGTCCTCGGGTGGTCGTCCGCGCGCTCCACCTTGCTCCTGCTTGCCGACCATAGCGACCCACCGGTACCTCCCAACCAATCGCTAGGGGTACTCTGCTTCCCTCTTAGCCCCGCGAGCCACAAAGGGGCCACACCAGATCCAGAGATAAGACTAGCTTCTCAGCTCGCCTCCAAGGCTGAGCTACCACTCCAACACAGATGAGAATTTCCCAACTCCTCACAAGCAAACAATCAAGCCAAAATCCAGTAGCGTAACGTTACGCTCACCGTTCATCCCCTCATCCTTCTTTTCCCCTTCTTTTATAGAAATTTGAGACCCACCTACTTTCCTAAATTATTATTAATTTAATTTTTTAATGACAATCCTCTAACAATTCTTTGCCGTCCAAGTGTCACTCATCCTCCATGTTTCTCCAAATTAATTTCTTTAATTTAATTAAAAGACTCATTTCCCTCACTCCCCCTAAAGTCGCTCCTAAAATTACTCCTAGGGTTCCTATATCCCCTTTCATGCTTTTAATAACTTTCCTAAAATGAAGTTTCTGATTTTTAGTAACTCCTTAAATGCTGATTCCTTTTCGCTTTTTACCCTATGTCTCCTACTTTCCAATTTTAAGTTTCCTTTATTACAAGTTTCCTCATTTCTATTTTTTTATTTCTCTCTTTTTATTATTTTATTTTATTTTATCTTATTTTATTTTTTGTTAAACCCAAAATGATAAATGCGCTTAATAGTCTTTTCAATATATTTTTAAAATCCTAATTTTTTTATACTCCCACTCTTTAATAATTTTAATTCTTCTTTAAAATTTAAAAACCCTGGGTTTCAATTAATTTATCCACCTCATTACTTTACCCCCCCTTAGTTTAATAAGACTTTAACTAACCCATAGGAGGGTTTTAGTTTACGCCCTTATGTTTATTTTTGTAGGATCTTTTCTTAGGGCTTATCAGAATCTTATCTTTGAGATGTTTGAAATTTAGGTTTAGATTTGAACTAGGCGACAATTAATTAGGGAGGCGTTGTAAGAATTTATTAGGCATTAAGGTCTTAGGGTCATCTAGGTTGTCTCATCATCATCACCAATGCGACGTGCCCTTCAGGATGCACTACGTGCTCCAAGGGTGCCACTCGCCTTGTTTGCTTCTGTTGCACGACGTGCCCTTCAGGATGCACCACGTGCTCCAAGGGTGCCACTCGCCAACGTGTGTTTCTTTTGCGCGACGTTCCCTTCAGGATGCACCACGTGCTCCAAGGGTGCCACTCGCCGACTTGACTGTTTGGTAGACATCTATAACCCCTGGAGTCAACACTCCGCCAGGTGAACTCGTGGGAGACTAAGGGCTCTAAGGAATAAGGACCCCGCCTTATTGCGCGCCCCTTAGAATCATCGTGAGCAACTGTCGTAGTATGCCCTCACTGCATCGTGGATCCTCTCGAACTAGGTAATCGTTAACCTACATTTCGAGCCACGGCGGGAGTGCTAGTAGGCTATGGCAGGGCTGCTGTCCACACCTCTCCCTCAACCTCTCTGGAAATCATGTGTGGCCCCTTTACTCCATATGTGAGTCTAGTCGGCAAGCTATCGTCAGCCTGCATCATCAACTATCATGTCAGAACATGTCAACAACATATCATCAAATCAATAAATATCATGGTAACTAAATCAACTCAAATATGACACTCTCTGACTCAATCCTGAGTCCAATGGTTCCGTCGATGCCTCTGCATCCTCCAGGTCAAAAACCCTGCACACTCAAATAAACTGAGTCAATAGCACCTGTATATAACAATAGTAATACATCATGTCATCTATCATAACGCATCATAATCGAGTATAAATGTTTTAACATCAGAAAAGTCTAGATCACTTGCAAGCAAGTGTCCTCAAATAATAAGTTTTGTAAGTGCGCCAGAGCGGGATGTTACAATAAGCCTCGTTTTCCACCCTTGAGATCGGGCTCCCTTCGTTGCCTTGATGAGAAGAGAAAGTTTTGGGGACTCTAGAGCTGTAGAGGTATCCTCTGGGATAACCCTAACAAGGAGATTTGATGGCTCGAATGATAGCACCAAGAGCACGATGGTAAATCTGTGTTAGAGGATGAGTTAGCCACTAATCGTCATTGAAAATCCTTTGATTCCTAATGAGAGTTGGGCTATCAATTGCTGGAAGAACCTAAGAATGTTGAAATTCCATCGAGCCTTTTCTTTCCATGGAGTTCATTCTTTCTAAGGCCTTTTTCTCCATTCTTAAGACTATAATTTCCAAGAGAATGTCAAGAATCTACCTAAGTAAGAAGAGTTATGATCGATTAATTCTTCATCCAGGTGGTTGAGATGACTGGACCCATTTCTATGCATGTCGCCAGTTGTGGGAGAAAACCTGGCAAAGAATCCTTGCTCTCTCGAGTTTGTTGTTGATCAATAAATGAGGACATAAATTGCCAAATGGTATTCCCTCCTCGGTCTCGGGCACTTGCCTTGTTCCTAGAGCCAATTAATTGGCATTAATAACATCCTCGTGGATGGGTTCCATGGGGTTTGCATCCCCAACACCTCATACAGGGATGTAAAATTTTATGTTATATATATATATATATATATATATATGCTACGTCCATGGAAAACCCCTCGAAATCCGTGAGAGAAGGTGGGGAGGCTGAGCATTTTTGCAATATTGGGAGCTCAATATCAAGAGCATCTTACTCATTAACAAGAATATCTTATAGACCCATTAAGGGAATATCATGTCACTTACAAGGAATTGAGTCTTGGTGGGGAGGGTAACAACCATTCCTCCCAACCACCCAAGCTACATCCAATGCACTATATATATATATATATATATATATAATTTTTCAAATTTGATTTCAATTATATGTTCATCTTTGTGAATTTGTAGAAGTGTTAATAAGTAAATTTTGTTTAAAATGTTTATTTAATATTCAATATAAAAAAATATTAATTTATTTTATATATTTTCATTTTTTAATTTTTAAAAATTATATTTTTTATTATTTTTTTATGTTTATTATTTAAATTTAAATTCTAAAAAAATATCTTTATATTTCCAAATATTTTTAATTTTTAAAAAATGTTATTGAAAAGATGATAGAATAATAATCAATTGAAAAGATGATAGAATAATAATCAATTGGCCGCTTAACATGTAATAAGGGATTCCAACACTTAAACTACTTAAAATTGTAGATTATAAAAATATTCTAAAAAGAAGCATGACTTCTAAATAGAATAGACCTAAATTTAGGATTTGTAATACTTCAACACCTTTCTATATATATATATAATTGTAACTTCAATAATTAAATTTTGTAATGAATATAGGGTGAAATAGAATCCATTAAAATTGGATAATATATTTTAGTGAAATGTGTGATGAAAATTTAATATTTAATAATTTTTTTAAATTGAATTCCTATTTTTTATATTAAGTAAAAAATAATTTTTAGGGAATTGTGTTGTGTGATCTCACTTATTTTTTTTTAGTTTTAGATGCAGATCTCACTGATTTTTTTATTTTAGATGTACATCCCATTTATTTTTTATTTTTATTTTAGATGTGGATTTTACTTATTTTTTATTCTTAATTTTAAAATATACTTTTTATTTTTTATTTTTTTTAAGACTATCTAAAACACATTTTATACACATTTGTGTTATCATTATATTTTTTTCTAGAGTTTACATATTTTTTTATAATTTTTTGGTTGTGTATTTTTTATGCTACTAATTTGAATACCTTTGGAATTATGGAAAAAATTTGAAATATAAGTTTTTAAAGGAAATAAAGGAAAAATATTTATGAAATTGAAATTATGAAAATGATATTCTTTGGTTGTGTAGTTGTTATGCTACTAATCTAACTAACTTTGGAACTATGGAAAAAAAATGTAAGTATAAGTTTTCAAAGGAAATAAAGAAAAAAAAAATATGAAATTAAAACTATTCGAAAGAGGATTCATTGATGAATCCATTGGCATCAACTCTGCCACATAAGATGAAAGACATGAATACTCCCTTAAAGTTGAAGTTAGCTTGATTGAGGACTTAAACCCTTGATTGAGGGCTTAAACCCTTGATCAAGGTTCTTGTAAGTTAATAAAAATAGTTGGATTGAGATAAATGTATTCATGGATAAATAAAAAGGGACCTCTATTGAACTCTATAGCTTGATCGGGTTTTCTCAACATAATCTAACACCTCGATCAAAGGTTTGGCATGTTTTTCAAGAATCATCCATTGAGGGTTTATTTAAGATTGTAGAATTATTTAAGTGTTTGATATTGAGATTTTAATAACTAGATTGAAGTCTTAAAATTACCTCAAGGGCGAATTAAAAAAGATGGCGGAGTTAGACCGTTGAAACCGTTTAAGTGGTGAGGGTTAAGCCAATTTTGGTCCTAAGTGTTTCTAGGGCTACAGGTGGTTAAGGAAGGCGATGATGTAGTTAGTTGATGATTGAGTAGACAAGGAAGAGCTAGTAGGTTTCAACATGGATCCATTGGAGGGTGTAGAAATTTGGGGGACACCAATTGGAACTCAACCCATCACATGTTGTGCCTCATTGAGCTGAAGTAAGGATTTGGGATCTTTCCCGTCAACAGGTTTTTTCTCCCCATTGTTTTCCTCGTTAGGGCTTTCATCTTTCTATGGGACCAAATTGTCTCTTTCTCTCCTTGTTCATGAGGGTGCAATGTATGACGAAGGACATTTTTTTGGTGTATTTGAATCAACATAGACTACACTATGGGATTACCCTTTCTCTTATTGGGAGGAAGTGTCACCAACAAAATATTCTTGGAGGTTGGGACTTCAAGATCTAGGGGGATTTGAAGATATCAGTTGGACTCAACACTCTGGCTCTTTTTCTCCTAGTCAAACAATTGGTCCCCTCTTTTCATAAGGGGTTAGTTTAGATCATTTGGCCTCAGTTGTGTTTAGGATTGACTCCTAGTGTATTCTATACCTCTGGACTTGGTTCCATCTACGCCTCATCTGAAGTCACACCTAAGGCTTTTAGAGGGTTTTATATCATCAGGGTTTGATCTACCTTAAATTAATTAGGTACATGCCTCTTCTTCACGAAAGAGGGAAAATAAATGTCTTCATCCCAAGAGTGCTCTGGTAAGGCTCGTCCTAGTGGAGGATGTTATCATGACTTAGGTGTTGGATTTGTCGACTTCAACGATAGTGGGGAATTATTGAGGTACTATTCTAGGTGTCAAATCTCTTAATGTTGGGTGAAAACAAATTGGGTGGGCCACCTAGGGTCTATGTTGGCGGTGAGGTTTTTGGCTCGAGGTTGGTTTTCTTTTAAGTTTTCAAAGCCCAAGAATGCTCAATGGGTTCTAAACTCAACTTGGAGCATGGATTCAAATATGGTCTACCTTAAGATTTGGTTGATGATTTTTTATGATGGGTCAGAGCGCATGGATGTTGTTCTCGTTTAGGTTCGACTACCATGTCTTCCACTGGAGTTTTTGACTAAGGATATTTTCAAATTGATCGAGAACAAATTAGGGTATTTTATTGATGCAGATATGTATGTGGTTGCATAGATATTAATACAGATAAACCTACAGGAAGGATTAGTGGAGGACTTGGAATTGGTGTCTGGAAGGAAGACCATCAAACAAAGGCTATATTATGAGGGAGTTCCCTTCTGATGTCGAAGATGCCATAACCAAGGGCGTATTGTTAGTTAGTGCCCACTTTCCTTCAGAGCTAAGAAATCGAGAGATGGGGCTGCAGACAAGCGAATTATCTTGGATCGTCAGGAAATAGGAGCGTCCTCAGTTATAGATAGATTTCTTCACCAGGAGGAGGAACAAAGAGTTCAAGACCAGGTGAACGAGGAGGCTTCCTCAGTCATTCATATTCCCACTACACAAATCACTTCGACGTTTATGGATACAAGTGGGGGGGAATTTGTCCCTTTATTGGAAATATTCTAAAATGACAATCGATCGTGTCCAGATCTCTCCCCACGGGGTATGTCTTTTATGTCTTCAGAGTCAATAAATTTTCTGATAAATTCTTTTTCAGTTCTTGGAAAAGGTTGGATTGGGCCCTTCCATTCCCTCTGTTTGACCCTGGAAATCCAAGACTCTCCTCTGTTTCCAACCCATGCCCAACTACAAACACTTTGTCTGTCATAAGTGGCCACAAACCCTCCCTCTCTCGAAATTTATCCTAGGGATTCAGAGTCATTCATGGGCTCAGTTGAAGAAGCCATTGTTTACAATATTAGGAATCATTGGGGATGGGTTCCTCAGGGTTTGGTCCGGATTTTTTAGAAAAAAACACTGGGCCAGAAGCTATCTCAAAGAGACGAGGTTAGAAATCCTTTCTCTCCAAACATCAGAATAAATCCTTAGAATATGTGGCAGTAGGTAAAAAGCTCTCCATTTTTTGGGTGTTTAGAGTAGAGAATCCCTAGGAAGGAGTTCCTCCATGAAAGTGATATCTCACAATTGTAGGGGTTTGTTAGGCCCCACTAATAACGTTTCCCTTAAGAGGATGAATTCCTCTCATGAACTTGACATGCTTCTATTACAAGAAACCCTGGGATAAACTCAAGTTGTGGTCTCTCTTTTTAAATCTATTTTCTCTCTTTGGTCTTTCATAGTGATGGATGCCAAAGGAAGGTGAGGAGGGTTAGAAATTGGATGGAACAAAAATAAGGCCAAGCTGCAAAATTCTTGGGGTTTTGAATCAGGCCTAGGTGTTGAGATAATATGTGTTGACATGGGAAGGTCCTTTACTCTCCTAAATATTTATGGGCCATCTCAAGATAGGGTTCCTTAATAGGACTCATTTCTTTAGAAATCTTTTATTACAAAAGACAATGTGATCATCGGCGGGGACCTCAATTTCTTTTTAGGGGTAGCAGAGGTATGGGGTGAAAGAGAACGAGTGGATCAACTTATAGACTTCTTTAGTCACTCTCTCTAAAAGGTCGATCTCTTGGATCTTATCCCTTTAAAACATGTCCATACTTAGCGAAATAAAAGGAAAGGGGATGACATAATATCGAAGATATTGGACGAATTCCTGGTTTCTGAAAAGTTATGTTACAAACCGAACTCATCAAGAAGTGGATTGGGTGTGGAGGTGAATCAGATCACTCTCCAATTTTCTTTTAAATTTTGGGTGTTCCAGGAAACCCCCCCAGCCCCTTCAAATTTAATCCAGCATGGCTAAGGGAGGAAAGTTTCCAAATACTGGTCAAAATATGTTGGGTTCCTTTTGATCTGAATGGTGGTGTGGTGGCAGGGGTTCATTTTGCCTCAAATTTGAAGAAAGTTATAAAGGAAGTGGTTATATGGGAAACAGAAAAAAAGAACTAGGGACGAAAGGGATCTCAAGGAGATTGAGGAAGTACTGCAGGTCATATATGAATCTGATGGTGAAGGATACTAGTCCTTGGGCTCGAAAGAGGCCCTTTTATCTCTAGAAAAACAAAAGAGGCAACTCTTACTTGATCAGGAGGAAGTTTGGAGGAAAAATAGCAGGGTGATATGGCTGAACAGTGGGGATGAAAATACAAAATATTTCCAGGAATTTTCCAATGGGGGGGAAATCAAGGATACAATATGGAGTTTGACAGGTCCTCAATGAAATAAAGTGTCATATTTTCAGGACATGTCACGTTTAGATACAATTCATTTCCAGAACTTATTCAAAGCTCCAACCAAAGTAAATATTGTTGATATAATTCGATTATCGACCCCCTTCCCTCGATTCACAAATGACAAATTGAACAAAGTTTTGATGGAGGAGGTGACTGGACATGAAATTCATGAAGTTATCCATAGCTTCCAGAAGAACAAAAGCCCTGAGCTAGATGGTTGGAATGTAGACTTTTATTTGGGGTTCTATGACACTTTAGGGAAGGATTTACTAGAAGTGGTTAAAGAATCATGCAAGGAGGGACACCTACACCCTCCTCTGAACTCAACCTTCATTTACCTCATCCCCAAGACTGATACTCCACCATATATGAATGATTTCAGGCCCATATCTCTTTACAATTACATATATAAAATGTTGGCAAAGGTGATAGCTAAAAGAATAAACACGAATCTTTTAAAGTCAATTTCAAAGATTCAGATTTTTAGAGGGACACCAAATTCATGAAGCTATTAGAATTGCACAGGAAGGAATCCACTCTATGAAAACAAAAAATATTAAAGTAACAACGCTCAAAATCGAACTTTCTAAATCATATGATCAAGTTAATCGGATATATATTATATTACTCACTCATTTAGGTTTTGAGGTTTGATTTTATCAAATGGGTGATGAGTTGTATATCCACCGCCTCTTTTGTTGCTTTGATCAATGTTTCAGCCTCTCCTTGACAAATGATTCTATCTACACATGTACAACTTAATATATTCCAATCTTAGATATATAATTTGGTTGATGAAAGAAAATTGAAGACGATTAAGAGATGATTTTTGAAAGTTAAAATATTATCATTATGTTTGACTTGTATGCATGGATTTATAATATTCTAACATAATTATTGGTAACGAAGTGACATTTTGAGTTGTTCAATAAATGTTGTAATATTTTGTATGACTTTGAAATGACAAAAAATGATATCTTATAAAATGAAAATTTTGAAATGATAAAAAATGATATCTGTAAAATGAAAATGTTGTAATATTTTTTAGGTTTTTGAAATAAAGAGATATTTATGTTTTATAATAATTATAAGATATATATAAATATATTTTGGCAAATAATATAATAATAATTTCAAGTTCAAGACTAAGGTGTATGAATATATAGTTTTGGTTTCCAAAACATGAATAGAAAATAACCTTGATTTTAAAGCAAAGCATTTTAATTTCATCCAAGTTTTCAACGTTGTTTATGGGCCAGGGTGACTGCGGCATGTCATTCCACGCATTAAGCCCCAATTCCATTTGGTCATGTGGATGTGTTTTTGAGCGATTTTGTTTTCGGTATATGTAAACTTCTGGGCAATCAACTTCAGGTTAAATATCCATTTTAACCTAAAGGAGAGAGATTTGAACCTCATATCTATGTCATTCCAAAATCTCACTAAATTTACTAGGACAGATATGCTGGTGTTCATTCATTTGCCTCCTGAGAATAGTTTTGTGATTTATCCCGTATCCAAGGATGTACCTGTGAATAGTGCCGCTTGACCAAGGATGGACCTGTGGATCAGTCCTTTCTTTTCATTATTTTGCAGCCAGTGGGTTATTTCAAATTTAATGCCATTAAAATTTGATTATAATGGCCCATTGCAAAACCAAAAACTATACAAGGAGGCAATTGATGTTTAATTGCACCACAAATCTTGGCTGATCTCTGGTGGAATTAATCAAAGCAGTTGCCAAAAAATAAGAACCGTACATTCAACCGATCAAGAATAAAGATCAGATGTTAAGTCCTAATTATGTCATAATTTTGAATATGTGCTTGCAGACATTAATCTTCTTCTCCTTTTCCTTGATTGTTTCAAGTTTCGGTCTCCAACATTGCCCTCTGCACTTGATCAACTAAGCATACTCTTTCTGTAATTCAGGTGTTTTGCAAAGCCTACCCGGCTCATCGTCTGCAGAATCCCCGCCCACTGAATGGCCGCGTTCATCAGCGTTAAGCCTTCCCTCTTCCATAAGCTTTGAAATAAACTCCGGGCAGACTCTGATTTGAAGAACTCCACCGGCGTCGCTTCTGTGTATCTGAAACGGCTGGCAGAAAACAGAAGCACGTTTGATACTGCGAAGCGGAGCTGAGAGGCGAGCAGTGGAGGTAGGTGGAGCTTTTGGGAAGTGGCGGCGATATTAAGGAAGCCAGCGATAGGAGAGATAAAGGAGACCGAAAGAAATGTTGGGGTAGAAGGATGTACTTGTTTCCCACCTCCAGTTGCTCATTTGGAGAAAGAGTGGCCGTTTTCTGCCCGATGTAGAATGAATCCGAGTGACAGACTAAACATTGAGTGACAGACTAAACATTGAGGGAATTCTTGAATGATGAGGGCAGCGCAGAGGAGTTTATGAAAGATTTGAAGGGTGCCATATGAGCGAATCAGCTGAATGGTTTCATCCTTGTCCTTCATGCCCACCCCAACTCAGGACGCCGTATTGCCCATATTTTATTTTTTATCTACACGCAGAGTAAAGCATGGATATACCAAGGAACGTAGAAGTAGCATTGTATATAAATTAGAACAGTCGCAAAGTGGTTGGTGAAGGTTGAAAGGTTTTGATTGATAAAATTTTCAACATAGTAAAAATTTATATGATTGGAATTTATTAATAATTAGGTTAATCCATAGGACACGATTCGCCATAAAAAAAACCAATTCAAATAATTGTAATAATTATCATCCGGATGGGGACGAGGATAGGATAATGAGAATGATATTAAAAATACCTGGAGCGAAATAAGTAGCAAAAGAGGGAGAGTGAGGTGAGGTAAAATAGTTATCGCCATGATTGAATCAACAATATAAAAGTGCTAATCACATCTGTGTATCAAACCCGGAAGGAAAAAGAGATAGTAAGTCCCGGTCTCTTAGCGTTCATTAATTGTGGCCCGGTCTCTGGTGTGGCCAGTGGTTTAATCGCGAAAAGAGAAATTGGGCATGTTGGACTGGGCATACACTACACTGACGAGCAACGGTGACAACGCGAAGAAAAGACAGGATTTAGCGCAGAGTTTGAAGATGCCCCTGCCATATTGAACCCTTTGCTCAGCCAAAGTCGCGCGCAACTCAATCAAATTGTAGTTCGGTGGATTTTTTTTTTGCAGAGGAGATCCACGAGGTGTGAACGACTGGCAAAGTGCATCAGGAGTACCTGAGCGATCGCACGCCCAAATCCATCAGATCTGTACTTTTTCTATTTTGAAATTCGCACAGGCTTTTAATCAGTTAAACATGGCAATTATATGGTGGTACAGTAATTTTTTAATATGATTAGGTAAATGTTAAAAAGTAAACAGGTTAACTGATGCATTCAAAAATACAAGGAAGTTATGAAGAGTAAATCACATTCATTGATTTGGGAGGACGACTAAGAATATGCCAGCATCTTTAATTGTTAGCCATCAAATTAGAATTTTAGATTAAAAGGTGATTAATTGTGCCCATCTCCAATAGGTATACGCCTTTCGGCTTATCGACTTAACTAGTAGAACAGCAGCAAAGTGGTTGGTGAAGCCAAAAGGTTTTTACTGATAAAATTCCCAACACAGTAAAAATCTATATGATTGGAATTTATAGTTAATAATTAGATCAATCTGGATAACGAAAATAATGGAAATTAATTACCAAGACAAAACAATCATGAAAATAAAGCATGAGTAAGTAAGTAAGCTCGCCCCATTGGAGCTTCTTTCAACAGAGTCTTCTCCACTATTGATTTTACTATTTGTTCAGCCATAGGACACGACTCGCCATAAAAAAAACCAAAAAACGAATTCAAATAATTGTAATAATTATCATCGGATGGGGATGGGATAATGAGAATGATACTAAAAATACCTGGAGCGAAATAAGTAGCAAAAGAGGGAGAATGAGGCGAGGTGAAATAGTTATCGCCATGATTGAATCAACAATATAAAAGTGCTAATCACATCTATGTATCAAACCCGGAAGGAAAAAGAGATAGCAAGTCCCGGTCTCTTAGCGTTCATTAATTGTGGCCCGGTTTCTGGTGTGGCCGGTGGTTTAACCGCGAAAAGAGAAATTGGGCACGTTGGACTGGGCATACACTACACCGACGAGCAACAGTGACAACGCGAAGAAAAGACAGGATTTAGCGTAGAGTTTGAAGATGCCTCTGCCATATTGAACCCTTTGCTCAGCCAAAGTCGCCTGCAACTCAATCAGATTGTAGTTCGGTGGACATTTTTTGCAGAGGAGATCCACGAGGTGTGAACGACTGGCAAAGTGCAACAAGAGTACCTAAGTGATCGCACGCCCAAATCCACCAAATCTGCACTCTTCGCATTCTAAAATTCGCATAAGCCTTTAATCAATTAAATTTGGCAATTATATGGTGGTACAGTAATTTCTTAATATGATTAGGTAAATTTTATAAAGTAAATAGGTTAACTGATGCATTAAAAAATACAAGGAAGTTATGAAGAGTAAATCACATTCATTGATTTGGTAGGACGACTAAGAATATGTCAGCATCTTTAATTGTTAGCCATCAGATTAGAATTTTAGATTAAAAGGTGATTAATTGTGCCCATCTCCAATAGGTATACGCCTTTGGACATAACTAGAAGAGCCGCAAACTGGTTGGTGAACGCCGAAAGGTTTTGACTGATAAAATTCCCAACACAGTAAAAATCTATATGATTGGAATTTATAATTAATAATTAGATCGATCTGGAAAACGAAAATAATGGAGATTAATTACCAAGACAAAACAATCATGAAAATGAAGCCTGACTAAGTAAGTAAGCCCGCCCCATTGGAGCTTTTTTCATCACGGCCTTGTCCACTATTGATTTTACTATTTGTTCGGCCATAGGACACGACTCGCCATAAAAAACCAATTCAAATAATTGTAATAATTATCATCCGGATTGAGATGAGGATAAGATAATGAGAATGATACTAAAAATACCTGGAGCGAAATAAGTAGCAAAAGAGGGAGAGTGAGGGCAAGGTGAAATAGTTATGACCATGATTGAATCAACAATATAAAAGTGCTAATCACATCTGTGTATCAAACTCGGAAGGAAAAATAGATAGTAAGTCCCGGTCTCTTAGCGTTCATTAATTGTGGCCTGATTTCTGGTGTGGCCGGTGGTTTAACCGCGAAAAGAGAAATTGGGCACGTTGGACTGGGCATACACTACACCGACGAGCAACGGTGACAACGCGAAGAAAAGACAGGATTTAGCGTAGAGTTTGAAGATGCCTCTGCCATATTGAACCCTTTTCTCAGCCAAAGTCGCGCGCAACTCAATCAGATTGTAGTTCGGTGGACATTTTTTGCAGAGGAGATCCACGAGGTGTGAATGAATGGCAAATTTCATCAGGAGTACCTGAGCGATCGCACGTCCAAATCCACCAAATCTGCACTCTTCCCATTCTAAAATTCGCACAAGCTTTTAATCAGTTAAACGTGGCAATTATATGGTGGTACAGTATTTTTTTAATATGATTAGGTAAATGTTAAAAAGTAAATAAGTTAACTGATGCATTAAAAAATACAAGTTATGAAGAGTAAATCACATTCATTGATTTGGGAGGACGACTAAGAATATATCAACATCTTTAATTATTTTAGATTAAAAGGTGATTAATTGTGCCCATCTCCAATAGGTATACGGCTTTCGGCGTAATAAACTATAATCCAGTAAAGAGACATGGATATGAACTACCCTCAACATTTGACCATGTATGCTCTGCGATTCGCTTGTGTAAACGATACCGCCATCAACGTAGTTGTTCCGTTCTCTTCGGGAAGAGCGAGAGCGAGAGCTTGAGCTTGACATTCAGGTAGAATTTTTCTATTCGTTGAATTTTGAATACAAAACATGCAATTGAATTTGCACTTTTATTGTGATTTGCTAGGCCCACGCTGCGCGTTGTTGGCTAAACGTTCTACCTTTTGTGTTTTTATGGGATTTGGAATGATGTAAATTTAGATAAAATTTGTATTTTTTATTATTTAAATTGTTTTTTAATGCATAAATGGATTTAGTTTATTGAAAAACTTCTAAATTATTTAGATTATACAAACTTAACCACTTAAATCTGGAGATCTAATCATTCATGACCAGATTTCAAAGAAAATCAAACAAAAAAAATAATAATAAAATCCCAAAGATAAAACGTTTAGAATACTGTTATGAGTGTGATGAATTGAAATCCTTTTTGAAGTTAATGGTGATGACTTGAAAGCCTTTTTGAAGTTAATGGTGATGACTTGAAAACCTTAACTTGTTGGCCATCTAAAACATTATAAATCTATTCAATCTTGTGTCACAGCGCATGCAATGTGTGGTGGATGAAATTCCAAGTACTGCGTTGGATTTGACGGGCGCGACCACGTGGAACCAAAACTTACGAAAGCACAATTGTCTTTTTCTCCCTCTCTTTTAGGAAGACTTAAACAACTTGATTACTTCTATAATCACATATCAATTATAAATGAGTAAATGTAATTATAAATATGTTGTTATACATTTCATTAGTTTCTTGATTTCATATTTGTAAAAGCTGTTGGATATTTGATATTAATCTATTTACTAGAAATATATTAGATGTTGTTAATGTTGTTGGGTATTTAAGACTAATATATTTACAATAGATATTATGATTATTTTGTTTACTAAAAATATCATGGGTATTTGACTAGTTTGAGCCATTTTAGTGGGTAACGGTTTACTAAAAATACTTATTCAATTGACAAATAACCGTCATTTTTATTGTGTGAATGTACATGAGTTACCTCTGGGGCTTTGGTTTCCACTATATAAGAACTAGGAAGAGTAAAATGTTGTGAAGCATTAAGAGTGGTAGAAGTTTCTTTGATTGCATCCATAAAAGAAATGGGTTTTGAAGTTGAAGGCTTCCCAATGCCCACCACTCCTTCATGTAGATTTTAATTTTAACCTTTTACAATTATTACCGCAAACATATTTTCAGTGAAAGAACAAAAAATATACAATGGCAAATACACACATTACATAGAGATTTTTCCCTTGAAACCCAAACCAATATACGAGCCAACGACATCCAAAACCGTAATCCAATGACCTCGATTAGTCAACAACCCTAATTCGTTAACCAAAAATAGAAAACCATCGACAAAAAACCATGTGCTGAAAAATCGTCCATAAATGGACATGAAAACCAAGGACTACCTAAAAATGGACACAAAAACCTAAGAAAGAATATATTTTCATAGATATTGCCTCTAAACCCTTCCACATGGGGCTTTTCTCCCTTGCAACCCCCCATCTTACCCACTGCGTGCCCAACGCAACATAGACACTAGCTCTAGTCATGAAAATAATATACCACATATCCAAAACTCCATGTAAATACAACACCAAAACATAGGTTTAATATTTAACAATGTTGTGGTTACACAAAGGAATTATGTCCTCGGGTTGTTAACCCCCAAAAATTAAACATTGTTGATCAACATAAATATTTCGTGATAACTCGAATTTCTAGTTGATATCCACCACGTAATGAACACAATTCACCCACAAAATTAAGAACTTCATGGAAAGAGTCTTAATCATTATCTAGAATCTTTTCTTGGCATTAGCCACGAGTCAAAAGTTGTCTTTAAGTCACAGTCTACATAAAAAAAATGAACAAGGATTTCTTCAAACACTTTACAAGTAAGATTTGCAAACACTTGGTAATCATCCTTGGAATAAGGACCGTTAGTCTCTATCTTGGCAATAATATCCTACGACTTCTTGTTAATGGTCCAACCATAGAGTTGTTCATACCAATATTGTGACCCATACCCTATGAAAGGAAAAAAAAACATTGGTTTGCTAGTTCCCAAGATCTAATGTTACATCGATTTGTTCTACTTCAAGATCAAATGTTATAGCAAGAGACAATAGAAACCCAATGGAAGACAATTTTGCAAGAGGAGAGAAAATATCACCAAAGTTTATTCTCTCCACTTGGGAATATCCTTTTGCTACTAGGAGAGCCTTGTACTTCTCCACTCTGCCTTTTGCATTGAGATTTTTCTTGAACACCCATTTGTTATCAATATGTTTTCTTCCATCAGGAAACTTGAGCAAGTCACATGCCTCATTTTTGTCCAAGTCTTGCATTTCTTCAATTGTGGCTTTCTGCTAGAGTTTACCCTCCTTAGAATCATTTTCCTCTCTAATAGTTCTAAGATAATTTTCGATAGCAAATACATCAAAGGTAGAATGAAAATGTAGTGGACTATAGCTTTCTACTTTCCCTCTTACTTAAACATATCTCCTCAAGACAAAGGTTTGTGGTCCCTCCTTTCCATCTAACTCATAGTAACTCATCTTCATCCCTTGAGAAAAATTCTCCACCCTCCAAACCAAACTCTATTTTTTCTGTTTCCCCTTCTCTTTCTTCATATTCATGCTTGGGAGTGCTTTTAAATTATTTGAAGGTCACATCACAACTATAAATAGATTCTAAATTTTGTAGACTTTTACTCCATATTTATAACCAATAAAGATACATTTCAATGCTTTATTGTCCAGATTACTCATTTGATTCTTTGGAACATACACATAAACATCACATGAAGATGTGCAAGAGAGGGTTTCTTCCCAATCCATGCCTCATAAGGAGTGTTATCAACCAATGTTGATGTAGGTGATTAGTTAATCAAATAACATGCAATATATACTACCTTTTCCCAAAATTACTATTTTATGTCTAGACCACTTAGCATACTTCTTTCCTTTTCCATCAATGTCTTGTTTATCCTTTTTGCAACTCCATTCTATTGATGTGTGTATGCAGTTGTATTTTGTCATGTTATTCCACACTATTTATAGAATTGCTCAAAATATTTCCCATGGAACTCTCCTCCATTTCCAGACCTCAACACTTTTATTTTATTCTCTATTTGGTTTTCTAAAAGATCTTTAAACTCTTTGAATTTTTTGAAAACCATAGATTTATTATTCAAGAAATACAACCATATTTTCCTAGAGAAATTATTTATAAATGCGACATAGTAGAAAGATCCTCCTAGAGATGGAACAAATATACGTCTAAATGCATCAGTATGTATTAGCTCTTAGATCCATTTTTCCCTTGTAGCACAAAATATGAATCTAATCCAATTTTGTTTACCATATACACAATGTTCATAGAAATTAAAATCTAAAGAAAAATCATGTTTTAACTTCAACTGTGCATTTATTATGCAAAACAAGAAGTACATCCTCTCTAATATGTCACATTATCTAATATCACATTATTATCTTCTCTATATGAAGAGTTTGAGTTTTCTTAGTTTCATTATAAATAATAATGGTACTATTACACCCTTTAGTAATAGTTCTTCCCAATAGATTATATGCAGTTCCAATCTAAGCTCTTCTCAACAACACCATTGCTCCTCAAACCATCATGCACATATCCTTTCTCAATCCAGTCCAAATGTGCATCACTCATATTACTCATAGATATCGGGTTTTTGGTCAATCCTGGAATATGTAGAACACTAGGAAGTTTTTAAACCCTTGCATATTTAAGAAACAAGAACACTCTTACATGTCTTATGATTTTCATTGTTAGGTCATCTCTAAGGAAGATATTGCCTCCATTATACTTTTCATATTCACGAATCTGCCTCTTGTGAGGATTCTTATGAAAATAAACACTTGATTTGATCAATAATGGATCACGATCTAAATGTGTATTTGTAGATTCCAAGAACAAATCCCCTCCCTATTCTAAGGAGTCATTTTATTCTATATAAGGAGAATCATTAGATCCATTGTTTTTATCAACAGTTTTTTAATGTATAATATTTTTTATAATTCCCAACTTTACCACATTTCTATCATTTCATTATAAATTGTCCAATATATTTAGATCTATTTGTAGATTTAGACCTTCCCTTGAAGATTTTTTTTCTATAGGTAAACCTCTTAAAAATAAGATATTCTTGGCCACACCCTCCATGGATTTTCTCCTCATTTCGTCTGATAAAAAGGATAGAAATACATCCTCAAAATTTAATGTGCATTAATAAGTATTACCAATTGATAAAATAATATTATCAAAAGAGTCTAAAAAATAACATAATAGAGTAACAAGCCTATATTCTTCCTCCATATTAATAAAAACAAAGACACGTTGACTTACTACAATACTAAATGAATTTATGTGCTCCATCATCCATCTTAACATGATACAACTTATTTTAAAGAAACAAATTGTTTATCAAGGACTTTGACTAATACAAATCCCATAACTTATCCAACAACTTCTTTGTTTTTTCTTCTCCAAATACATTCAACAACACCAAATTTGAAAGGCAGAGTTGATTTGTCTTATTTCATTCCTTTCCATCTTCTCTTTGTCCTCTTTTGACATACTAGTGGGTTTTGTACCTTTGTCCACAACAACCCACTGTTCTCTATCTACACAAATATCTTCTATATTCAACTTCCATAGCTCAAACCTCTCACTATTAAATTTCTCAGTCTAGATTCCGGAACTATTTCCATTCCATTCCACACAAGAATTACTACAATAGATCTCCCATTAATACCATGTTTATCACAGACCTGAGATAGCCATGCTCCATCAATAATGATATAAAACCTAATAACAAAGGCATCCCCCTAAAGCTAATAACCTTTCATTGATACAAATATAAGTTTTAAACATATGAAAGTGAATCAATGTAGACAAATTCTTATGAAAAATGGAAAAAAATGATAATGGCACACATATAGTACACAAAGATTTACCTTAGAAAACCTTAACAAGGAGAGCTGGACTAACCTAGATTTGTTGGATTACTGAGAGGGGGGGTGAATCAGTAATAGAGAAATCTAATCCTTTTTAACCATATAATGCAAGTGTTATACCAATGTATCTTTATCATCCAATTTTTGCAGAGTAAATAAACAATGAACAAATGAAAAATCATACACATACACAGTACACCAGTTTTTTTATGTGGAAACCCAAAGCGAGAGAAAACCACATAATGTTTTTTCTTATATGTATTGAAGAATTACATTCATTGGAACCACCAACTTCCTTTGTTTTCCAGTTGCAACTGGAAGGAAGTTCCAACCCCCTAGTTTCTCAGGCTACAACCCGAGGGAAGCTCCAACCCCCCAGTTTCTTAGGCTACAACCCGAGGGAATCTCCAACTCTCCAATTCTCTGACTATAAATAGAAGGAGTATAAAACCCCCTATGTTCTCCAGCTAGAATTAGAAGGTGGCTACAACCACATGTACTTTCCCCGTCCAACCACCCTGACGTATAAGTAGAATGATGGAACCACTATCACACTATCACTCTGAGATATATTGTTGTAAACCTATACCTATCAACCTGAACCAAACAACTTGTACCAATAAGCTGAACCATGCATCAACCATACATCAACATGTACCTCAACCTGTAATCAACTTGTACCATAAACAAGTGCATCAACCATGCACCAACCTGTACCAAACAACCTGTAATCAACTTGTACCATAAACAAGTGCATCAACCATGCACCAACCTTTACCTCAACTTGAAAAACTTCCTTAACTTTAACAACAAGAGACTAGAATTTTCATCAAAATTTACCTTAGTCTCACATGACTAGTTTCAGATAAGTCAACAACCCTAAATTGAAATAATCATAACTATGTACCTGTAATGAATAAAGATTTGAAAATAGTACACAATGTTCTTCAATGTGTTTTATACAATTCCTCCATGTGTCACTACTTGGAACCTCTCATAAAAGGATTTATAACAAAAATGGCATACCTTGTTGAATTCTGGCTTATTCTAGAAGGATAACTTGTAGAGCATGCCCCACAAATAATATTTGTTGTATGGATCTGAAACTTTTATACAAATACTATAGAATGTACTTTAACCAACACATTTGGTCTTACTGAATTTGGATCTGTTATGAAGAAGTTATGACATTTTTACCCGAAACACATGTTTTAGACTAGTTTCAAGACTAGCAACAAACCCTATTTTCCACAGAGTGTAACTCCAAAAATACAATGACCCACAAGCTGAAATTTGTACCACAGCTACTTGGATATGTTTCCTCAACGACCTCCCAATTTCTCGGCCTGAATCATTCTAGAAAGAAACGTTATTGTGAAAATGGTGAGATGACCTATAAATAACATACCTTAGAAAGCATCATCAAAAGAATTTATCCTCCCTTGAATTTTGGCCTTCTGTACTTCACCTTCTCTGAAATTTAGCTTAGATATCCTTTGATTACTTCATTCACCTATAGATATTCAATATGATCAAGTGTGATTAAAATGAGAGAGTCTTTCCTCTTATTTATACTCTCCAAGTAGCTTCCTTAGAAGCATATTCTAGGCCACTTTTTCCACATAGCCACTTTGTCCACATAGTTACCTATGTCCAACTCTGCCCAATTTGCCACTTTTTCATGTATCCAGTAGCCACTTGACCACTTAACCCATTTTCCTCATTTTAGGGTTAACCTTCTTATAACCACTTTCCATAATTAGAAAGTTCTCTATTTACTTTGTTATTTAAATAATCCTCCTTGACCTTGTCACTTCACTTTATTATTTAAATAATCCTCTTTGATTTTGTCACTTGAATTTATTATTTAAATAATCCTCTTTGACTTTGTCACTTCACTTTATTATTTAAATAATACTATTTGACTTTGTCACTTCACCTTATTATTTAAATAATTTCTTCTTTGCAAGCACTTTGACTTCTTTGACCTTTTGGGGTTTCAAGCCAATCATATGAGGGTCCTTCAACTTTGTAAGGCCATAACTCTCTAATCGTGAGGAGTTATGTGACGTTCCACATACCACCGGAAATGGTATGACATGTACTACCTATCTATAATAGTATTACCTGCAAATATATCAAAACTCATACTATTAGAGATAAAACAAACTTGGGTCCATTACCCAAACCTTTGTGCTACTAGAATTCGCTACCGAGCTTTCTTCAAAGGTTGGCATCAATGAAAACCAACCTAATTAATCAATAATCTCCCCCTTTGGCATTGATGGTGACACTCTGATGCAATACTGAAATCATATCACTCATTCCCCCCTGGAACCATGCCTTTGTCATCTTCATCTGATAAATATACCCCTTGTCATCAATGGAAAATGTGTCCTTCCATTCAGGGTTGCTCCCCCTAACTGACTCGTTTGATCTCCTCTTTATGGTGCTTCCTCGTGTACATCTAAGACATATAATATGAGCATTCAAAATAATTCATTTTCGAGTAGAAATAACTTTGAGTCTCTAGCGAAGATACTCAAAGGCTTCTAGTGGAAGCGATTTTTTAAAGATGTCTGCCACTTGTTATTTTGTGCCCACATATTCAACTCTGATGTTCTTTTATGCAACTTGTCCTTGTAGAAAGTGATACTTGATTGGAATGTGCTTCATCTTGGAGTGCATCATTGGGTTCTTTGAGATACTGATGGCGCTTGTATTATCACAATAGATTGGAATGGGCTCATCATACTAAACTTGTATATCTGTTAGAGTTTGTTTCATCCATAGAACCTGTGTACAACATGTTGTTGCTAAAATATACTTTGCCTCGGCTATAGATAAAGATACTGATGATTGTTTCTTACTTAGCCATGATACTAAACACTCACCCAAGTATAACGCTTCTCCACTGGTGCTTCGTCAGTCATCAATGCAACTTGCCCAATCTACATCTATGTAGGCAATAAGTGATAGATCCTTTCCTTTTGGATACCATAATCCAAACTGTTTTGTTCCTTTGAGATATTTAAAAATCCCGTTCATCGCTATTACATGTGAATCTTTTGGTGCTGCGTGAAATCGTGCTACCTGTCCAACTGCCTGCATTACATCTGGTCTGGATGTTGTCATATATAGTAGGCTACCAATCATTGACCTGTATTGCCTCTGATCTGTAGATTTTGAACCATCATCATTGCTCAACTTGCAACTGGTTTGCATGGGAGTGATAATTGGTTTACAATATTCCATTCCGAACCTCTTTAGCATTTCTCTGATATACTTGGTTTGAGAAATAAAAATTCCTTGGTTTCTTTGACGTATTTGAAGACCCAGAAAGAATGATAGTTCTCCAAGTAATGACATTTCAAATTCATTCTGCATGTCCTTTACAAATTTCTAGTTTAACCTCTCATCAGTACTTCCAAAAATAATATCAACATAAACTTCAATTAATAAAATACTATCATGAGTTACCTTGATATAGAGGTTGTTGTCTGCACTTCCTTTTCTGAACCCTGCCTATTGTAGATATTTGTCTTGTCTAGATTGCCATGCTCTAGGAGCCTGTTTTAGACCATACAAGTCCTTCTTTGATTTACACACATAATCTGCTTTCTATGATAACTAAAATCCTTCTGGTTGTTTAATGTATACTTCTTCTTCAAGTTTCCCATTCATAAAAGATGATTTTACATCCATTTGATACACTTTAATATTTTTGGAGTATGCATAATCTAAAATAAATCGTCTTGCTTTCATTCTGGAAACTGGGGCAAATGTCTCTTCAAAGTCAATTCCTTAAACCTATGCATATCCTTTACATACCAATCTAGCTTTATTCCTTGTAACCTATCCATATTCATTCAATTTATTCATGTATGCCCACTTTTTGTCGATCACATTCTTATCCTTTGGTCTTGGAACCAATTCCCAAGTGTCATTTTTCTCTATTTGATCCAATTATTCATCCATGGACTTATTCCAAAATTCATCCTTGTTGGCCTCTTCAAAACATGTTGGTTCAATTGTATATGAGAGTTCTAGGTGTGTTTGTTCTAGTGAATGAATTCTTCTTCTAGTCTCAACTCCTGCATATTTGTTTCCGATAATCTGATCTAAAGGACGATATTTGGTGCCTTTGGAGGCACTTGCTGAACTTTCTCTTCTTCTTATATATGATCCTCTTCATCTTCCCCTTCTACTTCTTTTTCATCTTCTTATTCTTCTTCATAAAGTTGTTCCATTGATTCATTTTCTTATTTCTTTAATTCTTGTCTACCTGTTTCATCAATTGTTACATTGATGCTTTCCACAACTTTGCTCAATCTCAGGTTGTAACACTTGTATGATTTCCTTGTACTTGGGTAACCAACAAGTACTCCTTTGTCCACAAGGGTCAAACTTTCCCATTCTGCCATCTTATCTTTTGATATAGCATTTGCTTCCAAAAACTCTTAAGTGCTTCACATTTGTTGGTCTTCATTTCCATAGCTTGTAGGGAGTTTTTTTAGTGTTGTTTCTGAGCATTACTTTGTTTTGAATGTGAAATGTTGTATGCACTACTTGTGTCCAAAATATATCTGTCAATTTGGAATCCATTAGCATTGTTCGAGCCATTTCCTATAATGTCATGTTCTTTCTTTCAACAACTCAATTCTGTTGAGGTATCCTAGCAATAGAGAATTTCCTTTTTATTCCATGCCTGCTGCAGTAGTCCATAAATTCCTTTGAAGTGAACTCTCCTCCATTATTATATCTCAAGCATTTGATTTTTTAATCCATTTCATTTTCAACCATTTCCTTGTAGACCTTGAAGTTTACAAAAGCTTCTGACTTATTCCTGAGAAAGAAAATTGTAGTCCTTCTTGTATAATCATAAACTAATAATATAAAGTATTTCTCACATTTTAAACCCTTTGTTGTAGTTGGTCCAAATAGATAAGTATGCACAATTTCTAACGGTCTTGTCATTGAGTATTCTTTTGATTTAAGCTTGGTCTTTGTTTTATTTCCTTGTTGACAATGCTTGCATAAAGTGTTGGTTGGTTTCGTGATCTGGTTTTATTTCTCTATCTGCTTCCCTTTTGCTAACTTTGATAAGGTTATCAAAATGTATGTGATCCATTCTTTTGTGCCATAGCCAATTTTCATCTGCCTTTCCTAGGCACCATTTTTCATTTCCAATTTCACTTAATACATATATGTTGCTTGAATTTCTCGCAGTCGTTACAATCAATTTTCCTGAATCTTCTTTTCTTATCTCGCACTTTTGTGAATCGAAAGTAACTTTATGAACTTGGTCACGCATTTGACTCACACTTAGAAGATTATGTTTCATATCTTCTACTAGTAGAACATTTTCTTCCTTGGTATTTTTGTTCCCAAATCTAACTGTGCCTTTTCCAATGATTTCAGTTGAATCATTATTTCTGAATGAGATTGATCCATATCTTTCCATTATTAATGTAAGAAACCTGTTTCTATCGCCTGTCATGTGTTTTGAACAACCACTTTCAACATACCAACCACGTTTCTTCTGCTTAGCTTGTAGAGCGAGTGTGCATTCTTCATTTCTATATTGATTCTTCTTTCTTATCCATGTTCTTTTTTGAGGTTCATGTATGTTACTATTATTGTTATGTTTTACTCTAGGAGGGACTGTTATTCTTCAATCTTTGGCCATGTGTCCAAAGTTGTTACATTTGTAGCATTCCACTTCAATGCTCAAAGATTCAAAGTTGTTGTAACTTCTCTGTGTTTCACTAGGCCTTCTTGGATAACCCTTTTGTGTATGACTATCAAAGTTGTTTATGTTCATGTTGTTATCTCTACAATTCACAACTTTATGTACAAAATTATTACATGCATAACATAAAACAAAAAAGATAGTTTGATACCTGGGAGTTGAAGATCTTCTGAAAGGAGGTACTCTTATAAATCTTTGTTCTTCCTGAGGCCTATCTGTTTCTGTCGGTCGTTGATTATGAAATATGAGTCTTCTCGGTGGAGGAGCGTCCCTGTAATTTTATTTGTAGACCTTCCTATCCCCTTTTATTGTTTCTGCAAATCTTTTTGGATATGTTTCTTGTTTTGTTGTTTTGGAGCTTGATCCCTTTTTTGTCTTATTGTATTCTAGTCTGGACTTGTCATGATGAGATTTTTTACTGCTGATAATGTCATTCAAAACTTTTGAGATGTTCTCCATATTTTTCTTTTGAATATCATTTCTTATTGTGACAATTTTTTCTTCCAAATTACCGATGATCATGTCTCTTCCTTCTTGCTATTTTTTGAGTTCTTCTTCAATTCTTTTATCTTCTTCAATTTAAACCTTCAAATTTGTGATAATTTGTTCTAGTTCGTGAGTGCCTTATTTCTTGTATAGTTTTGCTTGTAGTTTCTTGTTTTTCTTCTTTTTTCTTCTGATAACTTCTATGACACACAACAATTATTCTCGGTAGTCAACTTCTGTCTCTTCATATTCTTCTTCGGCCTCTTCATATTCTTCTTTATCAGAGTCTTCTACTACCATGAATAGAACTGTTTTTGTCTCACTGTCATTGACTTCATCTTCATCTTATGATGAGATGTCTTCTTTGGTGTATAATCTTTTCTTGAAAACTTTTTTTGTGGTTATTTTTCCTTTATATGTTTGTTTTCTATTTAAGTAACCTTCATCATTTCTCTTTTTCTTATGAAGACATTTGTTATCAAAATTACCAATACCATCACAATTAAAACAAATCAAAGGAAGCTTACCGCTATACCTATCATTGGTTCCCTTGTTCAATCTTCTGACAAATTTGGTCGCTTCTTCATCATCTTCTGATACGTCACTATTGTTGCTATATTCTTTTTATTTTTTCTTTCCCTTTTTCTTTGACCTTTTGGATGCTTTGAAGGCTGCTTCTTTTATATACGGATTTTCTAGTTCAGTTCTCATTTCATATGTTGTGAAGGTTCCATGTAGTTCATCCATGCTTATTGATTTTAGATCTGCTCTTTCTTCTAGTGCTAATATCTTAGGGTCAAATCTCATAGGAAGAGATCTTAGTACCTTTTGAACAATTACATATTCTTTGATTTCTTCTCTCAATCCCAATATTTCATTTACTGTTTCATCGACTCCTAAAAAGTAAGCTACAATATTCTCATCTTCCTTCATCTTTAGTTATTCGAACTGACCTCTGTACATTTGAAGCTTTACTTCTTTGAGTTTTGAGTCTCCTTCATAAATATTTTGAAGTTTGTCCCAAATCTCTTTAGAGGATTTACACTGTGCAACTTTGGTGAATATTGATTCTCCAAGACCATTCAGGAGTGCATTTGTGGCTTTGGAATTATTCTGACCGAGTTTCACTTCTTTTTTCATTTTTTGTCGGAAGTTCTTCTATTTTGTATCCATCTATAATTGATTTCCAAATTTCAAATCCCCATGCTTGTATATATGTCTTCATCCTTATGCTCCAAAATGCATACTTTTATCCATCAAACTATGGTATTCCATTTGTATACCTGTTGTTGCTCTCCATGATCTACGTTTCAGTGGTTAAATTGATTTCTAAAAGAACCTGCTCTGATACCAATTGTTGGATTATTGAGAGGGGGGGTGAATTAGTAATTGAGAAATCTAATCATTTTTAAACATATAATGCAAGTGTTATATCAATGTAGAAGGATGATTTTAGGGACTAAATTTCGCTCATGGGATAATTTTCCATGGTTTTTCCAAAAAAGAGATTCGCTATTTTAAAAATGATTCGCCCAAATTCTATAGGATAAAATTATTTTACCTTAAAAATCGCCAAACGTTTATAAAAACTATATATAATCCTTAGAAATTTGAATATTTTTACAAAATTTTCGTTAAACATTTATAGTTAGCATATAAAGAATTAGTAAGATTTGCCAAGGTTTCTACATTTTAAAATAAATTTCCATCCTTAAAATCATCCCCTATAACATTATCGTCCAATATTTGCAGAGTAAATAAACAATGAAAAAATGAACAATCATACACATACACAGTACACCAGTGTTTTTACGTGGAAACCCAAAGCAAGAGAAAACCATATAATGCTTTTTATTATATGTCTTGAAGAATTACATTCATGGGAAGAACAAATTTCATTTTTTTTCCAGCTGCAACTGGAAGGAGGCTCCAACCCCCTAATTTATTAGGCTACAACCTTAGGAAAAATCCAACTCCCCAATTCTCTGGCTACAACCAGAAGGAGGCTACAGTCTCCTATGTTCTTAGGCTACATCCGGAAGGTGGCTACAACCACATCTCATTGCCCCATCCAACCGCCCTGATGTATAAGTAGAATGATGGAACCACTATAATACTATCACTGTGAGATATACTATTATAAGCCTATACCAATCAACCTGCATTAAACAACCTATACCAATAACCTGAACCATGCATCAACCATGAATTAACCTGTACCTCAACCTATAATCAACATGTACCATAAACAAGTGCATCAACCATGCACCAACCTGTACCTCAACCTGCAAAACTTCCTTAACTTTAACAACAAGAGACTATCCTTTTCATCAAACTTTAGTTTAGTCTTACATTACTAGTTTTCGATTAGTTGACAACCCTAACTTGTAATAATCATAACTATGTACCTATTATGAATAAATATCTGAAAATAGTACACAATGTTCTTCAGTGCGTTTTATGCAATTCCTCTTGGTGTCACTACCTGGAACCTCTTAGAAAAGGAGTTATGGCAAAAATGGCATACCTTGTTGAATTTTGCCTTATTCTAGAGAGAGGACTTGTAGAGCGTTCCCCGAACAGAATATTTGTTGTATGGATCTAAACATTTTACACATAATAGTACTGTAGAAATTTCAATACACTTAATGTATTCCTGTGATTCTCCTGATCTAACAATTTCCGCCACTTGTTAAATACAAAATTGCTTCTACTATTATTCTTGCGGATGCAATCAAACCACGACCACAACCACAATCACAAAGTGAAATATCAATAACACATAACACAAAAGTTTTACTGGGAAATCGTAAAGCTAAAAAGACCACTATCATATATTATGTATATCATGAATCATGAAACAATCTCATACAAAACTCTAATCCAAGAGCTCTCAGTACAATACAATCATTTCACACTGTCATACACAAATCAACAAATACATGTGCCAATTTCCATGTCCAGACAACCTGCCTCCTTTGCACAATATTTGCAGTTCGAATCCTCATGATGATCAAATCATACACAAAGTGCCTATATTTCACATGCTCATAAGAATATCCATTGCATGTGTGATCAAATCACAACTGATAGCCAAACTGTCCCTTTCAGTTGTTATCTCAACTGGGTCTCCACTGGATCTGACATGCATGTAGTTAACCGTGGTGAATCTTCAGTTGCATGTGAGTTCACTGTTTAACTGAACTCTCACTAATGCATGTTTAGTTACAACTAGTACAATTGATCTTAACTCACTTAACTACACTTATGATTCTGTTACAAATCCAACTCACTCAGTTATGAATGAAATAATAGACTAATATTTATTGTCTAATTTATTTAAGGGAAAAATAAATTAGACACATGTTTCTTGTTGAATTTTCAACAACTACAGACTGTACTCTAACCAACACATTTGGTCTTACTGAATTTGGATATGTTATGAAAAATTTATGACGTTTTTACCCGAAACACCTGTTTTAGAATAGTTTCAGCACTAGCCACAAACCCTATTTTCCATGGAGTGTAACTCCAAAAATAAAACAACCCAAAAGCTGAAATTCATACCAAAACTACTTGGATATGTTTCCTTAATGGCCTCCCAATTTCATGGTCTGAATCATTCTAGAAAAAACGTTATTGTGAAAATGGCAAGATGAGCTATAAATAACATACCTTAGAAAACATCATCAAAATAATTTATCCTCCCCTGAATTTTGGCCTTCTTTACTTCACCATCCATCTAAAATTCGGCTTAGATATCCTTTGGTTACGTTAGTCACCTACATATATTCAATATTCTCAAGTGTGATTAAAATGAGAGAGCCTTGCCTCTTATTTATACTCTCCAAGTAGGTTCCTTAGAAGCATCTTCTAGGCCACTTTGTCCACATAGTCACCTATGTCCAACTTTGCCCAATTTTTGACTTGTCCATGTATCCAATAGACACTTGACCACTTAACCCATTTTCCTCATTTTAGGATTAACCTTCTTATAACCACTTTCCATAATTAGAAAGTTCTCTATATACTTTATAATTTAAATAATCCTTCTTGACATTATCACTTCACTTTATTATTTAAATAATCCTCTTTGATTTTGCCACTTCAATTTATTATTTAAATAATCCTCTTTGACTTTTTCACTTCACTTTATTATTTAAATAATTTCTTCTTTTCAAGCACTTTGACTTCTTTGACCTTTTGTGGTTTCAAGCCAATCATATGAGGGTCCTTCAACTTTGTAAGGCCATAACTCTCAAGTCGTGAGGAGTTATGTGACGTTCCACATACCACCGTAAATGGCATGACATGTACTATCCATCTAGAATAGTCTTTACTGCAAATATATCAAAACTCATACCATTATACATCAAACAAACTTGGGTCCATTACCCAAACCTTTGTGCTACCCGAATTCGCTATCAGACTTTCTTCAACAGTTGACATCAATGACAACCAACCCAATTAATCAACAATATCTCCCTTGGGCATTGATGGAAACACTCTGATGAAATATTGTAATCATATCACTCATGCTCCCCCTGGAACCATGCTTGCATCTCTGTGACCAATGATCCCATTGGAACCATGCCTCTTTCTTCTACATTTGATAAATCTCTCTCCCTTTGTCATAAATGGAAAATGTATCTTTCCATTTGGAGATGCCCCCCTAATTGACTCATCTGATCTCCCAACCTGAATTGTCCTCTTTATGGTGCTTCCTCATGTACATCTAATACATATAAGATAAACATTCAAAATCATTCATTTTGGAGTAGAAATAACTCTGATTCTTTCACGAATATACTCAAAGGCTTCCCGTGGAAGCGGTTTTGTAAAGATGTTTGCCACTTATTATTTTGTGCCCACATATTCAACTCTAATATTATTTTCTGGAACTTGTTTTCGTAGAAAGTGATACTTGACTGGAATGTGATTCGTCTTGGAGTGCATCACCGATTTCTTTGAGATACTGATGGTGCTTGTATTATCACAATATATTGGAATGGGCTCATCATATTCAACCTGTATGTGTGTCAGAGTTTGTTTCATCCATAAAACCTATGTACAACACGTTGTTGCTCCAATATACTATGCCTCGGCTGTAGATAAAGATACTAATGATTTTTTCTTTCTTATCCATGATACTAAACACTCACCTAAGTAGAACGCTACTCCACTGGTGCTTCATCGGTCATCAATTCAACCTGCCCAATCTGCATCTGTGTAGGCAATAAGTGATGGATATTTTCATTTTAGATAACATAATCCAAAATCTTATGTTCCTTTCAAATATCTGAAAATCCTCTTTACTGATAATACATGTGATTCCTTTGGTGTTGCTTGAAATCATGACACATGTCCAACTGTCTTCATTACATCTAGTCTGGATGATGTCACATATAGTAGGCTACCAATAATTGACCTATATTTCCTCTGATATGTAGACTTTGAATGATCTTAGCTCAACTTGCAACTAGTTTGCATGGGAGTGATAACTAGTTTGCAATCTTCCATTCTGAACCACTTTAGCATTTCTCTGATATACTTGGTTTGAGAAATATAAATTCCTTTGTTTCTTTGATGATTCTAAAGACCGAGAAAAAAAGATATTTCTCCAAGTAATGACATTTCAAATTCATTATGTATGTCCTTTGCAATGTTCTGGCTTAACCCGTCATCAATACTTCCAAAAATAATATCATCAACATAAAATTCAATTAATAAAATACTATCTTGAGTTACCTTGATGTAGAGGTTGTTGTCTGCACTTGCTTTTCTGAACCCTGCCTATTGTAGATATTTATCTAGTCTAGAGTACGATGATCTAGGAGCCTGTTTTAGACCATACACGGCCTTCTTTAATTTACTCACATAATCTGCGTTCTATGACAACTGAAATCCTTTTGGTTGTTCAATTTAGACTTCTTCTTCAAGTTTCCCATTTAGAAAAGTTGATTTTATGTCCATATGATACACTTTAATATTTTTGGAGCATGCATAAGCTAAAATCAATCGGATTTCTTCCATTCTGGACACTTGGGAAAATGTCTCTTCAAATTCGATTCCTTCAACCTATGCATATCCTTTACATACCAATCTATCTTTTTTCCTTGTAACCTGTCCATCTTCATTTAATTTATTCTTGTATACCCACTTTGTGTCGATCAAATTCTTATCCTTTGGTCTTGGAACCAATTCCCAAGTGTCATTTTTCTCTATTTGATCCAATTATTCATCCATGGTCTTATTACAAAATTCATCCTTGATGGCCTCTTCAAAACAGGTTGCTTCAATCGTAGATGAGAGTGTTAGGTGTGTTTGTTCTGGTGAACGGATTCTTCTTCTAGTCTCAACTCCTGCATCTTTGTTTATGATAATCTGATCCGAATGATCATTCTTCTGTACTCGTCTGCTAGGTGTCTATGGAGACACTTGTTGAAATTGCTCTTCTTCTTCTGTCGGATCCTCTTCATCTTCCCCTTCTACTTATTTTTCATCTTTTGCTTCTTCTTCATAAATTTGTTCCATTGATTCATTTTCTTCTTCCTTTAATTATTGTCTACTTATTTGATCAATTGTTACGTTGATGCTTTCCATAGCTTTGTTCAATACCAGGTTGTAACACTTGTATTCTTTCCTTGTACTTGAGTAACCAACAGGTAAACCTTTGTCAACACGAGAGTCAAACTTTCAGATTCTTCCATCTTCTCTTTTGATGTAGCATTTTCTTCCAAAAACTCTTAAGTGTTTCACATTTGTTGGTCTTCTTTTCCATAGCTCGTAGGGAGTTTTGTTAGTGTTGTCTCTGAGCATTACTCTATTTTGAATGTGAACTATTGTATGCAGTTCCTGTGTCCAAAAGATATCTGTCAATTGGGAATCCATTAGCATTGTTCGAGCTATTTCCTTTACTGTCCTGTTCTTTATTTCAACAACTCCATTTTGTTGAGGTGTCCTAGCAACAGAGAATTGCCTTTTTATTCCATGCCTGCTACAGTACTCCATAAATTCCTTTGAGGTGAACTCTTTTGAAACCTCCCAATAAAACATTGGGAAGTTTGAAAATATGGTGAGGAGACATATTTTTATGACTTCCAATGAACTATAAATACCTTTCAAAAAATTTCTACATTTGAAATTTTTAAAACCCCGCAACGAACTATTGGGAGTATTTGAAAGAAGTGGCATTCAAATGTACTTAAGAAATTATCTAATTGTTGAGAGATGTGGTAATATGAAAGAATGCATCTTTAAACCTCAAGATTCTAATGGGGGCCCTTTAAATTTTGTAAAACTTTAGGGGGAGTTATTAGAGACCAACAAATTGCGACTTACTAGGTGAAGCAGTTATCTCTGATTTGGTAAGATTTCATCTCAGGAAGAAAATAATAAGACTTGAAAAAGGCTTTAAGCTCCCTGAAATAATTTCACTTTGATACCATATAGTATTATGATAAGATCAATGTTATAACCAGACAATATAATTTGTTTTGCAGGGGATTATAAACTGAAATAATTTCTTAATCAAAGAGTCACGATGTTTATAAAATAACTTCAATACCGTTGACAGAGCCACTGCTACAAGCAATGTCCATAGCGTCGGCAGGGATGTCATTTAACCCACTCAAATGCTTTAATCTCATCCAATAGTTGTATCCACATGATATATACTTCCATAAAAGTTAATTTAAAATCATATACATGCTACCTCTCTGTAAGTTTTAAACCTGTGAAGTAAAGAAATGCATATAGATTCTTAAGCAAAACATAATTTAATCAATGGTTCATACACAGAGTACACAAAGATTTTATATCAGAAACCCTCAACTGGAAAAACCTTTCTTATATTCATTATCGAATTTCACCATTCACCATACAGTATATACAATGTTTCTAGGTATTCCGTAGATACCAAAACCCTAATCCCTTAATTTGGGATTAATTTAGTAAACCGCTAAAAATAGCAAAAACCATCCAAATTTTTTTTTTTAGGCGTTGCCCACCCTAGGACCCCCCTAGGAAAGCATCCAACGCAAATGACACAAAGAGAAATACTAGAGGGATCGTCAGATGTAGTTTTCAAACCTGACGCACCCACACACACACATGCAAAGAATATAACACATACCCAACATTNCCAGGGGATTATATAGTCAACAATCTAGGGCATAAATGTTGATTGTTACTCAACACCAGGAGAAATTTTATGTTCTCACAGACTTTGTCAATGAATCTGCAACATTCTTGAAAGTGTCAAACTTTTCCAACAATACCTTCTTTTCCTCAACCATGTCTCTCACAAAGTGATACTGAACATCAATATGCTTTGTCTTCGAATGATAAGATGGTTTCTTTTCCAGGAAGATTGCATGCTGATTGTCACAATCTAATCTCATTGCTTGTTGTACCAACCCAATACCTGAACACAAACTTTGTAACCATATTGATTCATTGCTTGCATGAGTGGCTGTCATGTATTCAACTTCTTTAGTTGAGAGTGCCACTACAGCCTATCTTTTTCTCATCCAACTGATTACTCCTCCAAATAGGTTAAACAAATACCCACTTGTAGATATTCTGTGATCCATATCTCCAGCCCATTGTGCATCAACAAAGCCATGTATGTCCACCACTCTGTCTAATTCTGGTCTTCCTTGGTAGCACAATCCATAACTGGTAGTGCCACGAAGATACATGAAGACCCTCTTTACTGTTGTCCAATGCTCCTTCCCTAGTTTTTACATATACCTGCTCAAAAATCCCACTACATGTGCAATGTACGGTCTATTACACACCATTGCATACATCAAACTTCCAACTGCAATGGCATATGGAACATGGGGCATGTCCTCTTCTTCTTCCTGTGTCTTGGGACACTGATGTGCAGATAAATTTACACCTATAGGAATAGGACCTTGACCGGTTTACTTCCATTCATATTAAACCTCTGCAATATCGTCTCAACATATTTTCTTTGATTCAACTAGAGTTTCCTGTTTGCACAATATCTTTTAATCTCCATTCCCAGAATGAAGTTAGCAACACTGAGATCCTTCATGTCAAATTTGGAGGATAGATGTGATTTCACCTCCTTGATAACATCCATGTTATTTCCTACCAACAACATGTCATCAACATACAACACTACACAAATGAAGTGATTACCAACCTGCTTGGAATATACACAGTGATCAACCCTCGTTCTTACAAATCCCAATCCAAGGATGTATGTGTCAAAATTTTGGTAGCACATCCTAGGTGATTGCTTCAGACCATATAGTGAGTTATTTATCTTACATACCAACTCTTTCTTTCCCTTCACTACAAATCCTTATGGTTGCTTCATGTAGATTTCTTCTTTCAGATCCCCATGTAGGAATGTTGTCTTCACATCCATCTGTTCCACTTCAATATCAAAAGAAACAACAATAGATAAAATAAATCTAATAGAAGTTAACTTAGTAACAGGAGAAAAAATCTCACCAAAGTCAATTCCCTCTACCTGGGAATAACTTTTTGCTACTAATCGAGCTTTGTATTTCTCCACTTTACCTTGTGCATTAAACTTCTTCTTAAACAACCATTTGCTACCAAGAAATTTTCTTCCAGTTGGCAACTCAATTATATCCCATGCCTCATTCTTATCCAAGGCATCCATATCTTCAACCATGGCCTTCTTCCAAAGTTTACTATCCTTTGAATTCACTGCTTCCTTGATAGTTTTGGGATCATCATTAGTAATAGATAAAGCAAAATTGGAACGAAAATCAGGTGGACTATACCTTTCTGGTTTCCTTTTATCTCTCACTGATCTCCTCAATACTGGGGTATGAGGTTCTTATTCTTCTTCTTCTTCTTCTTCTTTAACTTCCTCTTCTTCAGATGATTTAGATTTTGCATCATCCAACTCAAGCTCTATTTTCTCATGTTCGTCTTGCATTGGTAGGAATTCCTGTTTGGACACATCTTTTACCTCTTTGAAAAAAACATCTCGATTGTAAATAGTGGAGCCAGAGGAGGATCACGACAACCTTTAACATAGATTAAAATTTTAGATGAAGGTGTGCATGGTCCAGTTTCTAAGTCCAAGTCCCCATGCTGTCCAATTATCTGATGTTGAGGAGTACCTAGTTTCTCTTCTTCGATCATTGATTCATCATCTTCACTCACATATTATTCAGAGAATGATGTCATTAACTCAACATCATTATCAATCTTTCTCATGTCACTATTGTCATCGACCTAGTCTTATTATTTCCATCACAGTTCTGAAATGTGCATAGTCTATTTCCAGACATGCTTGAGTTGTGAAGCAACAATGTTGTGATAAGAGAAAAGGTGAAGCGACCCCAAAATTTCAGATCACTACCATGGAGAAGAGTCTGGTATAGAGAAATGTTGAAGTGATATAATCCACAACATCTTTCTTACTATAAATGGTGTTGGGCAATAATAGCAGAATGACCCTTTTTTAGCAGCTTTTCCATACGATGGGAACTAATGATCTCAGGTGAACCGGCAGTGATGCATTGGAACTTATATTGGTGGCCCTCCTGGTCGAATTGCATGGTTAAGTCTTTAAAATCCATGAGAATGGGACCCAAAGTCTAGCCAGTCTACACCCAACACAATGTCACAACCTCCCATGTCGATAGAAAACATATGGGATTTCAGGTGGTAGTCACCAATTTGGAGACACACATTTTCACAATGCCCTCCACATTTCATGGAACCACCATTAGATATCATGATTTGGAAATTATTGACGGCATGGATGTAGCAATGAGTTTCTTGGGAAATGTGGTGATGAATAAAATTATGGGTGCTGCTACTAAACCAGAATGATGACCTTCTGATGCTTGATGTAACCGATTAGCTTGAGGGTTTGGGGAGTGGAGAAGCCAGTGAGAGCATTGAGGGAAATGACCGGTTCTACTTCGGGAGGGTCTGAGGGAGGGGTTATGTCAGTGGATTCAGGTGACTCAGACACAAACGGAGTTTCGTCATCTTCTTCCGAAATCTCCTTGGAGATGGCCATAAAAATATTTTGTTCTTTACACTTGTGGCCTAGGAAATATTTGTCATCACAGTTATAGCAAAGGCCTTTGAGTTGGCGTTCAACCCTTTCAGCCCTGGTCAATTTTTGGATCTTAAGTAGAGCAGAGGGAGTAGTGGGATTTACTGGTTTAGGGTGAGGTATAAATGAGGGTTTGTGGTTTTGAGAAGATACAACCTGTTGTGCTTCTTTATCTCTTTTGGTAGCCTCCACCCAACTCTGAGGCCGAGCCATGAGGAGATGGGCCCGAATTTCATCCTTGAGGCCGCTGATAAAACACTCTCGGAAAAAGGCATTAGACATGCCCTCTATTCTAAAAGCCAGGTGCGCAAAGGAAGCTATAAAGTCTTCCACTATTCCTAATTGTTTCAAATTTGTCAAATGGCCCAAATGGTTGGTGTCAGTGTCAAAGCGTTCATAAAGCTCTGCCACAAAGTGTGTCCAAGTAATATACCCTTGACGAGAAGTTTTTCTCCATTGCCACCATTGCCAACGTTCTTAATCTAGATGGAGAACACCATACCGACATTTTGCCAAGTCATATGTAATGTCATATAAAGAGAAGTAATGTTCCATTTGGGTTACCCAACCAATGGGGTCTGAGCCATCAAATTTGGTCACATCCACCCACGGAAGGCATAGGTCACGTTGAAAGTGATGGTTCTGCAAGTTATGGGAATGAGAGGACTGGTCACCTTCAATATGTGGAGGTGAGGAAGAGGAAGGGTTATCTGTAGGGATATGCAGTTTGGTGCAGAATGCCGAAAAGACTGATTCAAGCTAGGTGGTGAGGTCTTGTTTGATTTCCCCCATTGAGGACTACATGGTTGTATTGATGGCAACAACATTGGCACTGAGTTGTTTCACTTCTTGTTGGGTCTCGATGAGACCAGATTGCAAGGTGTTGAAGCGAGCTTCCTAGTCTTGGCTACGAGTATGGGGAAACTGAAAAGGGGCGAGCGGGGTAAATTTTTTTTTTCTGAAAAATGATATGGATGAATGTGATAAGGGATAAGAGATGAATCAAATGGAATAGGTCTTAAATAATGGTGAAAATTTTTCCAAATTTTTTTTATTTTTTTTTATTTTTTTTTATGGAGTTATACTCTGGTCTGAAGAATACTACAGAGAGGAAATGCCCAAATTCTTAACCAGAAAGAAATGTGTATTTACTTGGCAACTCGAACAAAGTTGCGCAACAATAGAGATTGTCTGTTTTAATTTGTTTATGTTTTTGTCCCTATGGGTTAGGTATTCAAGGGTTCTATAGACAAGGGTTTTCCCTGTGCTCTAACTCTCTGATATATGTACGGGGTCCAGTAGTAGTACTCGACCCAATATCTCAGGGAACTAACTAAGGAGGATAGACTGTATCCTTAGCCGTACTACCCGACTACCTAGGTACTAGAGAGTATCTTCCCGAGTGTTGTTCTCAATGACACTATAGTAGTCAGGCGGCCGATCGGTTTATCTAAAGAGGGATTTAGGTAATCTAGGCCGATCCATACACAGGTGTTGTTTGATGCACTACCACTCGAAGGGGTACCAACAGGGGTTACAAGGGTGGCCAACAGATGTGCGTTTAAGTACCACTTGTATTTCCTGCATATATGAATCCCTCAACTGTGGGTTTATGCACGTAACGACAGATATATGTGGCTTAAAGACGTTGGAATAAGTCTCTACCATAAAAAAAATTTAACCCACACTTTATGTCAAGGAAAGTGCTCTGATACCACTTGTAATATACCAGATATAAAATGTATGCAGAACAAAAATAAAATGCTAGTAATGGTAGAATAACTGCAATATAACCAGAACATTCACCATAATAACACTGAAATGATATAAGAATAACAACAGAAATAGCACTTTGAATCTAAAAACAATGTTCACGGGCCTCTTCGAGGGGGAAACCTCCAGTTGAGAAGAGATCTGCTACAATAATATCCAATCTAGGGTTCTCATACCCTCGACTCCTATTTATACTAAAAAGAAGCATCCAGAGGAAGATCCTTCTAGAAGCGGAAGCTTCTATTAGGTCTTTTTACATCCGCCTTATTCTATTTTATTGAAAGGTATTATTAATATTGACCTTTATTACATCCGAATATATTGTTCTACCTATGTGTGGGTTAGGACCCTAACACAACTCAAGAATCAAAGGTTCTTAAGTAGGTTACATAATATTATCTTGTTCTCATATGTATAAAACAAAACATTAGCCACTTGCTTAAGTATAAGAGCATAGAAGAACTACTTGTTTACACTTGATCAATACCATTGGTTAACATCCGATCATTCTCACAAGAGAATCAATTAGGGTCTCGACATTCTTCGATGGGGATATTCTTCAAAAGGAACCTTCTCCATCAAGGAAGAGTATGGCTTGAAGGATTTTTCTCACTAGTTTCCCAAGGATACCATATGGAATAATATTTGTTGGGCCAACCCTTTGCCCAAAGTAACCACATTCCTCTGGTTGGTTTCCCATAGACATATTCTCACTTGGGACAACCTTAGGAAGAGAGGATTTATTGGGCCCTTTTTCTGCTCCCTTTGCCTTTAGAAGGAGGAAACCTTAGAACATTTTCTTAATAAATTCCACTACAACTCACAATTTTTATATCAAGGAGCAGAAACAATGTGCATCATAGACCACCATCAGGATGGTGTCACCATTACAGTGGAGTGATAGTTATTAGAAACTTTCAAAAATCCAATTCTTAACAAAATTTGGTAGCTTTTACCCCTATGGAAATTTTGGAAAGAGAGAAATCATAAGATATTTCAATTAGCTTAGCGATCATGGGGGGATATCTGGGGAAAAATTCAAGATAGCATTATGGAGACTTTCATACTCTCGAAATGGATGGTTGATGATATATCCCATGATCTGCGCAAAAGGACCATATTTCTCCAATGGAATCTATGCCTAGCCCTAGATCGAGATATGCCTCTTACTCTCTCTCCTGCTACCATTAGTCCTAACCAGTGGTATCAACCCCCTCTTGGCTTCATAAAGCTCAATTTCGATGCGGCCTTTAGGGGAAACCCTGGCCCGATTGGTTTTGGAGTTGTTTTTAGGGATGATCAAGATCTCATTCATCATATTATTTCTGGGAGTCTGGGTCATGATTCAAATAATGTTGTATAACTATGGGAACTCATCAAAGGTATTCAATCAACAAACTCACTAGGACTTCACCAACTCATTGTAGAAGGGGATTCCTAAGTGATCTTGGCAGTGCTTTCCAAACTCATCAATGGATTGGCCCCAACCAATATTTCCACCAATATTTCCTCAAGGTGGAGACTCCTAAGTAATTTGGAAATACTAAAGTCTCTTCTTCTTCCCCACCAAATTTTGGTTCCTTCCCATGTTTGATAACATGCGAACAAAGTTGTGGACAAAATTGCCATCATTGGTTCCAATAAAGGGGATATTGATCTAGAATGTAATCATAGCCCCTAAGCATCCCATTCTTTTGGAATGTATGGGTTTAGCAAGGTAGGAAGACTCCACCCCTTATGGGGCATCACCCATACATCATGTGAATTAACTGGGAGGGAGGAGGCCAAGCCATCTACCAGCTCGAGCCTCCAAAAGGGCATGTGGAGATCACCGTTCATTTCCTCCATGGTCCGGACACCATCCAGTTTTTTATTATAAAGTACAGAAGGAATAATTTGAAGCCAACATACAGGACTACTAACGGAATGGGAAATTACTCCAGGTACCTTTAAGTTGATATGGAAATAATTGTATTCCTTGGGCCATGTAGAACTTAAGTGACCTCAATACCACCTGATGCTTGTTGAATCCATGCAATACCACTCGAGGCTCGCATTCACGTTTTCATTTGTTGGCTCCAGCTCAGAAAAACACAGATATCCTACTCTAAGACGTTTGAAATTCTTGGGAGCACAATGTCATGCATTTGTGAGCGAGGTCCCTCTCACAGAGGCAGTGGTTATCATAGGGATATGAGCCAGCATATATAAGGTTAAAAAACAACAACTAGTGACTGAAAATGGAAAGGAATGGCTTCTCCATCCCAGCATCCAAAAACAAATAGATATCACAATAGGCAGGAGGCCACCATCGTTTGGGGGTGCAAATTCTAATGGTTTGATAGGAATGGAAAATCTTTGTGATTTTCTCCTCAAGAAGTAGCTAAATTGATTTCAACAAGAAGTACAAAACACTCCAATCCGATTGAATCTTAAGACAACAATGAGGCATCCCAATCCTTAAACCATCTTCACTTCTCATCAGATACCTGCAACAATGGTGACTCTTCAGTCCATATTGGTTCCAATGAATACCATTTGCAGCTTCTTTTTGAGGTTTGTTGTGAGGTGGTTGATCTGAAATACATAATTGAATTATTCGAGCAGAAAGTCTCCTTGCCAGTGGCCCTGTACACTCGCCCAACTCACTAGTAGCCCGCGTCAGACTTGTTGGCCCAAGATGTTATCATCCTGCAAATCCCTATTCTACTTTAGTCAAGTAGAAAGGGGGACTCTCCCCTAAATGGTCAGGTTTCATCTTTAAACTAGTTATGGTTTAGATGCATTATTTCTGTCTTAGTTTTATAGATATGGTCTTCAGTGGCAGTCCAGTTTTGATTATGCTTCTTCTTTCATGGCAACTCAGACTCTAGTAGATTGTATGTTTAAACTCTTTTTTCATGTTAGGTAATATATATTCTTCTTACTTATCCAAAAAAAAAAAAAAATCGTGCTTATAAAGAAATAACAACACATATGAAAGTTTCCCTTAAGAACTTCTTCTCCCACATACCTACAACATAGTAGATTTTGATTCATCACTACTTAATCAATCTTGCAAATGGATTATAAGGTTCCATAGCATCCAACAATGGTTTTACAACATACTTTCATCTAGCCATTATTGATATCAAAATAAATCCAGATAATCTATCAATTCCGTAAGACCAACAAAGATCTATTTGAAACTTAGAAATTCAATCAAAATAGGTCATGCCTTCTGGCTAAATTCAAAAAACCAAAAGAGATAATAGCAATGTATATGCAAAAAGGAATGTGGGAAAGATAAAACATGACCAAAAATGTCTCAAAATGAAGGTCCATCAACAACTCTAATGTTTATTTTTTATAATTATAAAGCTAATATTGTGCATAATCAATTAGTAGATGTACATAGGTAAATAAATTATCTCCACATATATAATGATTATATATTTTTTTATTTTGTTTCTATAAAGTGTTATAAAAACACTAATTTGATTAAATAAATAAAAAAAAATTATTTCCATAAATTGTTTCATTACTTTAAATAATAGATAGTTAGTTTGTTTCTATAAAGTGTTATAAAAAACACTAATTTGATTAAAAAAAATAAAAAATATATACTAATGTTGAAAACTTTGTTGTATGAACATAACATAACTTTGTTGTATGAACATAACATTGATTATTTTTTTTTGGAAAGATACAATGTAAATCCAAAACAAATTTAATGAAGTAAAAGACAAAAAAAATCAATTATAATATTATAGTGAAAATTTAACAAAATGTTCTAAAATTTGTATTTTTTTTTTATATAAATTAAAAATATAAAAATAAATAACAATTAATATTTATTAAATTTTGAAATT
The DNA here is from genome assembly GCA_009831015.1 of Picea engelmannii. NCBI lineage: Eukaryota > Viridiplantae > Streptophyta > Pinopsida > Pinales > Pinaceae > Picea > Picea engelmannii. The sequence continues at coordinate 639,006 of ML785605.1, read as the reverse complement.
TTATAAATACTAAATATAAAATATAAAATGTCAACCATATTCATAGTTTTATTTCTCAACTAACTAAGTAAATGTTTCTTTGAAAACCAAAAAAATCTGAACATAAACCAGCAACAAACTCAAGTAAAATCTAACATTATATTGAATTGTAAAATAAAGTACATTACATGCATGTTCTACTTAATTGTCGAATTAGTATGGTTAAAATTATCTCTCATCAAATGTACTTTGACCAAATATTAAATATTTATAACACATAGTAAGTGCTTATTAATATTAAATGAACTAGAACTATGTGCATTACATGCATGTTCTACTTAATTGTCGAATTAGTATGGTTAAAATTATCTCTCATCAAATGTACTTTGACCAAATATTAAATATTTATAACACATAGTAAGTGCTTATTAATATTAAATGAACTAGAACTATGTGCATAACATTTTTCAAACAAACTAATAAACATCTTTCCTCAAAACTTGTGACAACAATATAGGCTTATAAATTTATTGTGGTATTTACAAACTATCAAAATTAAGCTAATGCTCCATTACACCAAGACTTTAGCCAGGATTCCAACCTATTATCAAACATCACAATTAATCTTTAGAGAAAAGAAACTGTCTTCTAGAAAAAAAAAATTCCTCCAAAATTTGTACATAACATTGGGCGCGTATTGATGGTAAAAATGAATAATAATTAATTATTAATAACATATTAATAATAAAAAGATAAATAAATTTTTAATGAATATATAATTTTTTAAAATCCATTTTAAAGTGATAAGAAATAATGTTGATTAAAATAAAATAAAAAAAATAAAAAAAAACCATTAAATATATTATATTTTCCTTTCGTTGAATGGTTATTTTTCTCAAAAGTTTTACTATAGAAAAAAAATATTTCTAACATTACATATATTTTTGAACATTATAACATTATCTAACTTTACATATATTTTTTAGCATTATATTGTTATTTATAAACGTTATTATGTTGAGGTCAAGGAGTGCCACAACTTCATATATGATTTCAATTAGGACCACATGATTTCTAACCTTGCATATATATATTTTTAGCATTATACCATTATGTTGAGGTCAAGGAGCTCCACAACTTCATATATGATTTCAATAAGGACCGCTTGTTGAAAATGGCTTAAAAAAACTTAGATGTAGAGGCGTTTGTTTTGTTAAATTTTTCATTTTATTTTTACAATTTTTATATAAAATTATAATGATAACTAATGAGCTTATTGAATTTCTTTATTGATTAATTTACTCCATTTTCATGAACATATATTATATGTACATAATTCTTACATCAACATTTCATAAATTTTTAGAAAATATTTATATTAATGAACATATATTAAATATACATGATTCTTACATTAACATTTCATAAAGATTTCATAAATCTTTAGAAAATATTTAATAAAAGTTTTTATTGTATATACATTTTATAATTATTATAAAACATATCTTTATATTTATATTTATTTTTATTTTAAGAGATATAAATACATTATCTCCTCTAAATTATGACATGTATATAAAAGTATATATTCTTAATCACTAATCATTTTACAAATCCAACTCTCTTTATTTGTAAACATTAAATTTTATTTTATAGTTATGGTTTGCAAAAACATGATTATAAAAGATGAGCCCCTAGTTCAACATGGGATCATGTGGATGTGCATCTTGTTGTGAGAAAAAATATTTTGGTGTGTAAACATGTGGTTATAAACATCATGTTAGATATTCATCTTAATTTAAAGTGGATATATTTAAATGTGAAATGGGGGAGATTTGATCTTTAGATTTATGTCATTTATAAACATTATTAAATTGATTATGATTAATTTTGCAATAATTTATTTAAGCATGTTGATTAACTAAGAATGGACTTATGTATTGGTCATTTGGTTTCATCATTTTTCCTCCACTAAGTCACTTCATTTCAAGTTTACTTCCATTAGCATACACAATTATTTGATTATAATGAACAATGGCGAAACCTATATTATTTGATCCATCTTAATCTAAAGTGGATCCATCTTAATGTGAAGTGGGGGAGATTTGATCTTTATATCTATGTCATTTAAAAACATTACTAAATTGATTATGATCAATCTTGCAATAATTTATTTAAGCATGTTGATTAACTAAAAATGGACTGATACACCAGTCCTTTGGTTTCTTCATTTCCCCCTAAGTAAAGTCATTTCAAGTTTACTTCCATTAGCAAACAAGATTATTTGATTATAATAAGTAATGGAAAAACCTAGATTATTTGATTATAATTAACAATGGCAAAACCTAAAACTATGCAAGGATGAAATGGATGATTAATTGTAGCAAGAATGGAATTAATCAATAATCACTGCCAAAAAACTATATACACCATACATTCAAATAATCAATATTAGCTTTCTATAAGAACATTAATAATCTTCTCATTTTCCTTGATAATCTCAATTTTTGGTGTTGAACATTGGCCTCTGCAATTGGCCAACAGAGCATAGCATTTTTATAACTCAGGAGTATTGTAGAGCCTACCCTCATCATATGGAAAATCTCACCCCATTGAATACCTACGTTCATAAGAGTTAAGCCTTTTTTCTTCCATGACTTTTCAATGAGTTAAATCCGTTTTAGGTCAACAATGGTAGTTTTTGAGTTCACATGGTATTGTGCTTATAGATTACATGTAATGAAGTTTATTTAATGTAATGAAGTCTATTTAAAGGCTTGAGAGATTTTCATTGTAAAATGTCTTGATTGGTAGACTTTTTCCCTAGCTTAGTTAATTTGTCCAAGACTAATAAATCTATTAAGAATTAGTTTTCATAGAATCATGGTCTCTTGTGTGATTGATATTTTTCAAGTGTTTACTAGTCCCTGTCGTAGGCATAGAGGGACTATAGCGATCGATAATTCATTGACTACATATTAGTTTGTCCTTTGACCCGAAATATTTGCACAATACCTATTGTTGGAGCTATGAAATTAAAAGCATACATTTTTATATAATAAAAAGTACCATATATGTACTGATATGATTGGATAAGATATTGGAGGTCTTATTTCCACTTTCGCTATTCCCAATGTTTTATATGGAAACATATCCAAACTTTTTCTCGTATATAGTCTTTTTTAATCATATGTTTTTCCTCTATATTGCTTGAAGGTGGATTAATGCTAGAATTAGTTCGAATGTTTGTATTAGAATTTTATTCTAGCTGGATATAGGCATAGAGGGACTATAGCGATCGATAATTCATTGACTACATATTAGTTGGTCCTTTGACCCGAAATATTTGCACAATACCTATTGTTGGAGCTATGGAATTAAAAGTATATATTTTTATATAATAAAAAGTACCATATATGTACTGATCTGATTGAATAAGAGATTGTAGGTCTTATTGTCGTCTTTTCTATTCCCAATGTTTTATATGGCAACATATCCAAACTTTTTTTCATATAGAGTCTTTTTTAATCAAATATTTTTTCTCTATATTGCTTGAAGGTGGATTAATGCTAGCATTAGTTCGAATGTTTGTATTAGCATTTTCTGGTAGCTAAATATATCCGTAAGTTTTTTATGTACTAAGAATATTGAAATGTTTTGATATCCAAGATTTATAGTGATTGAGAATTCCAAAGCTTATAGCGTCTTTGCCGGATGTGTTTTTGTTGAAATGTATTGACACTTATTCCAAGATGCCTCAATAGGCCTGACAACTTAAATGTTTAGATAAAGAGACGTCCTCCAACAACCCTGACAACTTAAATGTTTGCATACCGCAAGGTCCTTAGACAACCTGACAACCTTAAATGTTTATGTAAATACAGTTTTTGGAGTACATTTTTCATCGAAATTTTCTATACAGTTACAGCAAATTTGCAGAATCTTGTTTGTCCACCGTCAGTTCAATAGCCATTGTATATTTCATCCTTCTTCTGCCTTTGCAATGCAATTTCGTACTAGTTGAAGCTGCTTATATTGTTTACTAGTTCGATGAGTGCTTCTTCTTCATTGGTTTGTCGATTGCTGGTTGTTTTTGTTTAGTTCGTGATTCAACCTGAGCTTTTGAATTTCATCATTTCTGAGTAAGTTTTGATGCCAAAGTTTCATTTTGTATTCCTTATTTGTTGTTCAGTGTTTGCAGTTTGAAAGTAAGAATGTTTGCTTATTTGTAGTGGCATGCTCCTCATATGTTTCTGGTTCCTTCTGTGGTTGGGCTGTAGTTTCATAATCATTGGAGATACATATGTTGTTTACAAGATCAAAGGTTCTTGTTGGTTCGTTGGTTAGTGGGTTTCTAGTTCTTATTGTTTGTCTCAGGTTTGCGCTTTGGGGCCCTGAGGCTACAGTTCGATCTGTTCATTCTTTCTCCCTGGTTTTGGTGCTTGTTGTTTTATTTTGTTTGATTCGGCCTTGTAGGGTTCGGCTCGAGTGGTGATGGTTGGAGATTTTCTTTTTTCTTTTTTTTTGGATTATTATTATTTTTTGGGGGGGTGCTTTATGGTGTTCATCTCTTGCACCCACGAGTTGGCATGCAGTTGTGTTATTTTCCATGTCTGTCGAGGCCGATAACTGTTATTCTCTGAGATTTTGCTTAAATACTGCCATGAAAGAATATAGTTGCATGCAAAATTGTTCAAGGATTACATGTGAAATTGCAATATCCGTTGTTTTTTTGTTGGAATAAAGCATATGTAGGCTACATTTATAAACCACGTATGGTCAAATGTGTAGATATGACATTACATGTTCTTTCTCCTCTACATAGACTGGTGTGCGCACACTACAATTTGTGTTGTGCTTGAGATATGATATGTGCAACAAAGATTCTGCAAGTTTATATTTGGATGTCTGAAAGCATATGTGGGTAGTTTGCCACAGAAAACCTGAAAACTTGTATCGTGGGCACAACAGTCCATGTAGAGGATAAAGAACATGTATTTCCATCGGTGGAAGCATATCTGAATAAATTTCCATGGAAAACCAGAAATCGTTTAACTACGACCATGTAATTGCATGATATTTTGTGCCTTGTAATATATCTTGGGCAAGGGAAAAAAATTACACATTTACAACCATGGATAGAGAAGCGTAAAGGTTCGTGTTTCTTCCTATCTTCTAGACTATTCGTTGATTTTGTTTTACTGTATGTACATATTGCTTGTTCTCCAGTGAATACCGGATTCCATTGATGTTCATTGTATTTTTTGCATTCCCACATCCAATCAAACAGAATAGCTAGAGAAAACGAGGGAGTCTTCATTGCATCGGTTGAAGAGGATATAGAAAGGTGCATGCTTGTATTGTTATTTCATATTGCATTGTTTTGTATTTCATTCATGGTTGTTTCATTACATGCCTCCCTGCATACTAACCTGCTTCATTTCCATTGTGTTGTTGTTGCATTGCTACATTTAAACAAACAGGATAGCTGGAGATGAGGATGGGATCTTTCGCGGGTAAATAACCCTCTTTCTCTTTCTTTTACATGTTTGTCTTCATTATAAGTTACCTTCAATACATGCCTTCCTTCATACTAAGCTAGTTCATGCCTGTTTTGTTTTCGCTGCATTGTTGCATTTAAACAAACAAAATGGTTGGATAGGACAATGGACTCTTTGGAGGGTAAATAGACTTGTTTCTCTTTCTTTTAGATGTATGTCTTCACACTAAGTTGTCTTCATGTCCATTGCATATTCGACGTTGCTGCCTTGGAAAAAACAGGTTTCTTGGACAGGGATATGAATTGTTCTGTGCAACAGCAGAGGGTTATGTGGTACAATATTCTAAAAGGTATACCAAGTGTGCTGGTAAATTAAATATAAAATCTGGGTGGGGGCATATAATATTAGACTTGAAAACGATGACTTGCTAGTAATGGGCCTTTATGCCCTCCCTATTTCTACTTTTTCCATTTTCTATTATTCCTTTTGTTTTCTAATTCATTTTCTCAGTGTGATGTTCATCTGCACATGCTTGCATCAGAAAAAGTTAGAATAGTGACATGGCCATGAGCAGTCAATCATCCCAGACATCAACAGACTGACAAGGCCAAAGGTAAATATGCATATGCTCTTCTCTTACTATGTTTACTAAACAAATATCCTTGGGTATATATTCATCTATAGCATGGTGGATATGTTGATGTCATCTACAATACATGGTTTACAACTCGCAGGAAGTATCAACAAGTACAAGCGAGACACTGAACTTGCTCCATGTTCTATAGACTAAGAGGTCTAGTTGCTAAAGTTTGGATCCATAGTTCATCAAAGCTATGCGTGCACTTGTAGATTTATGCCAGTGAAAGAAGAATACCAAAAAAAAAATGCACACTACCATTCACTTTAGTTTTCCCGTTCAAAAAATGTCACCAGTTCTAAAGTTGTGACATCCAAAGTACTATCAATAGAGGTCTTGAACAACCGTTGAACTGGACAAGTGTTCGTTGGGGACATAATGGTCGTCTATAACACCTACTTGGACAAGGAAAAAAAAATTAGATCCATTATGTGTGTTGACATGATAGACAAGGAGGCCATGATGATAACGACACTGAATGTTCCTCCACAACTTGTCCAGAAACATGTAGAAAATATATTTCCTCTTAATGGGATATCCATTACAAATTTTAATATATTGCCCAAAACAGTATATGACCTTGGTGATTGCGATCAGATTATTTCCCTCAATGAAACAAGCATTGTGGAAAAAATTCTCGTTGTTTGTTAAGAATATCGTTTTGTCCCGGACTCGACTATCAACCAACTCACATAGAGAACTGATATTTACCCTATCAAAACAATTGGGATAGTTGTCACACTAGAGAGAAAACTTGGGTCGCAACACGTTCTCCATATAAAGGATGGAGAGTTGGATAGGGACAAGGCAATGGTATCTCTTTTCATATTCATTTTTGTCCTTTACATTCACATGTGCATGTATCTCAGATAACTTACACAAATATTGCATTATTCTATGTTGCAACTACAATTGTTCGATACGTATTCAAATTTTTTCTCATCAATGTAACAACAATTGCATAAAGGGAAGATTCCACTTATGTTGTTCAAAACTATAACCAAGAAGAGGGATGTTAGAGAAAGGATCTTTCGGACAACCCAGGTAACATTTGTAACAGAGTTGCGAGCAGATATAGTAGAGGATCTAAAGAAACTAGCTATCTCTACAATTGTTGTGCATATACATCCACAAAATCATCCTCACTTTTCTTATAGAGATAGCCTTCAACAAATTCCTGCAACCTATTTAATGGTTTTTTTTTTTGTAAGGGGAGGTGGGGGGTGCAGCTGTGTATTATATTTTTCAATGTATTAAGTGCAGTTGTGTATTATATTGTTCAATGTATTAATTCCTATGGTCGTGTTCCTAGGTTGAAAGTGTTTTAGTTGCAGCCAATGTGTACTCGACCCCCTTTGAACCTGTATGTACAAAATGCAACTCCGCTGCTTCTGCCTCTGCTTTGATAAGTGATGATACGATTGATTGTTTTTCATGTAGTGAAAAATGTCCATATATATATGAACATTGCGTCAATGTTGTTATCCAAACCATGGGCAACACAACTGTGCATTGTACGGTTAGGTAGCCTCTTTTACAAAATGTGCTTCCTAAGTTGGCCAAGTTGTCGTATGAAACATATCTACAGAAAAAGGAAAGCAATGTCTACATGATGTGAGAGCTTCAGATACATAGAAAATTCACCTTAAAGGAGGACAATGCAATTTTTCATATCGACTGAAGAAGGGTAATATATATATATATATATATATATATATATATATATATATATCAAACTTTGGCACGAAACGAAAATACCTCATGTGTCTCTGTAATATTTGTTCAACATCGAGATGAATGTTCCTCGGACATGGCTAGTTGGGATTTCACGCACATAAGATTAGCATGGAAGAAAACCTCATATATCCCATGTATTGGTTATTTTATACTAGGAATATATACCAAATGAAAAAGAAAACAAATGCGGCAACGCCTTTTCTTTGTATATCAAATAGTTTGGTGCAAAGGTTGATGGGTTCTTCTCTATGGAACCTTTTAGGAACTTGCTTGCGGCCTGCTTGAAGTTTGGTTGGTTATTGGTTATGTGATTTGTCTATCAATTTTTATACTACAGAACTCGAGCTATTCTTTAGACACAGAACAATATAATTGAATTTTTTAGCCAACTGGCCCATAGATTCGCCTGATAATTTCTATGGCACTGTGACGCAAATATAGTATGTGGCTTGCTTTAGCAGACTTCCTTGATCGATGAACTTGGTCAAATTATTGTCCTGGAATAATTTGAAATCGACAAATATATAGTGTGAGAAGTGCAATTGTGCTATGATATCAACAAGAGGCCCTTAAAATTCAAATTGGTCGTTGTTTTGGCATTTTTTCTTAGTCGATGAACTTGGTAGTGAAAAATGCAACTCCCCTGCTTCTGCCTCTGCTTTGATAAGTGATGATACGATTGATTGTTTTTTATGTAGTGAAAAATGTCCATATATATATGGACATTACATCAATGTTGTTATCTGAACCGTCGACAACACAACTGTGCATTGTATGGTTAGGTAGCCTCTTTTACAAAATGTGCTTCCTAAGTTGACAAAGTTGTCGTATGAAACATATCTACAGAAAAAGAAAAGCAGTGTCTACATGCTGCGAGAGCTTCAGATACATAGAAAATTCACCTTAAATGAGGACAATGCAATTTTTCATATCGACTGAAGAAGGGTAATATATATATATATATATATATATATATATCAAACTTTAGCACGAAACGAAAATACCTCATGTGTCTCTGTAATATTTGTTCAACATCCAGATGAATGTTCATCGGACATGGCTAGTTGGGATTTCACGCGCATAATATTAGCATGGACGAAAACCCCATACATCCCATGTCTCGGTTATTTTATACTAGGAATATATACCAGATGAAAAAAAAAACAAATGCGGCGACGTCTTTTCTTTGTATATAAAATAGTTTGGTGCAAAGGTTGATGGGTTCTGCTCTATGGAACCTTCTAGGAACTTGCTTGGGGCCTGCTTGAAGTTTGGTTGGTTATTGGTTATGTGATTTGTCTGTCAATTTGTATACTGTGGAACCTGGGCTATTCTTTAGACACAGAATAATATAATTGATTTTTTTAGCCAACTGGCCCATAGATTCGCCTGATAATTTCTATGGCACTATGACGCAAATATAGTATGTGGCTTGCTTTAGTAGACTTCCTTGATCGATGAACTTGGTCAAATTATTGTCCTAGAATAATTTGAAATCAACAAATATATAGTGTGAGAAGTGTAATTGTGCTATCATATCAACAAGAGGCCCTTAAAATTCAAATTGGTCGTTGTTTTGGCATTTTTGCTTAGTCAACGAACTTGGTAAAATTAATGTCCTCGAATAATTTTAAATCAACGAATATATACTGTGTAGAGTGAAATTGTGCTATAATATAAACAAGAGACCCTTAAAATTCAAATTGATCCTTGTTATTCTTGCAGTGATGGAATTTAAAAAAAACTTTCTTTTGTTTCCTTCACTTTTTAAAAAAATAAGCGATTTAACATCCTTTAATAATTTAATGTAATTCACTTGTACAATATCAATATTTAATATTAATAATTTAGTATTTGAAAATAATGTTTGTAGATAAAGTTAGTTAGGATGACCATCCCTAAACAATTGTAATATTGAACCCACCAGTCATGGATTCCTGTCGATTTGTATGTCGCGGAACTCCGAGTGTTGTTTGGAGGACATCAAATAATAAAAGTGAAATGTTGAGCCAAGCAGTCTGCAAGTCTTCCTGTCAATTTGTATATCGTGAAAGTCTAGCTTCTATTTGTAGGACACGAAACAATAGAGGTTCAACTTTCAGCTCACCAGGCTGAGAACCCACGATCGAAAAAGTGCCTAAGTATGGAATGAGGGATCCGCATATTATACTTTATAAAAGTACATGTTTACTGTACAAACTTTTATATCACTGACCCAACAAGATTGTACAAACTTTCTTGTCTAATTAAATTCTGAAATATAAATATTTCATATTAATAATTTAGTATTGAAAATAATGTTTTTAGATATGTTATATAGTTGATAGGGATTACCATCCGTAAACAATGGAAAACTTGAACCTGCTAGCCCTCAAGTCCCTCTGTCAATCTTTATATCGCGGAACTCCGAATGTTATTTGGAGGAGATGGAACAATGAAAGTGCAATGTTGACCAAGCTAGCCCGCAAGTCCGCAGTGTTGTTTGGGGGACAAAGGTTAATAAAAGTGCAATGTTGAGCCAAGAAGTCTGCAAGCCCGCCTATCAATTTGTATATCATGGAAGTCTGGGTGCTATTTGTAGGACACAAAACAATAGAGGCTCAATTTTCAGCCCGCCAGGTCGAGAACCCGCCATCCAAAAAGTGCCTAAGTATGCAATGAGGGATCCACATATTATACTTTATAAAAGTACATGTTTACTATGTATTTCTCATTTTTCAGAAAACTTTTATATCACTCGCCCGACTAGATTCTACAAACTTTCTCGTCTAATTAAATTCTGCAATATCAATATTTAATATTAATAATTTATTATTGAAAATAATGTTTTGAAATATGTTAGATAGTTGATAGGGTTTACCATTCGTAAACAATGGAAAACTTAAACCCACCAGCCCTCAAGTCCATCTATCAATTTGTATATCGTGGAACTCCAAGTGCTATTTGGAGGACACAGAACAGTGAAAGTGCAATGTTGAGCCAGCCAGCCCACAGGTCCCCTTGTCAATTTGTATATCGCGAAATTGTGGATGCTATTTGTAGAGCATGTAACAATAGAGGCCCAATTTTCAGCCTGCCAGGCTGAGAGAACCCCATCCAAAAAAGTGGATAAATACGGAACTAATATGGAATCGGTACGGGACAATAAAAGTGCAATGTTGAGCCAACCAGCTCACAAGTCTGCCTGTGAATTTATATATGGTGAAAGTATGGGTACTATTTGTAGGAGACGAAACAATAAAGGCTTAATTTTTAGCCCCCCAGGCCAAGAACCCCCGATCCAAAAAGTGCCTAAGCATGGAATAAGGGATCCGCAGATGGTCTATAAAATCTCATGTCCATACTTTATAAAGGTACATGTTTACTATGTATTACTCATTTGTCAGAAAAAATTTATATTGCTCGCCTGACCAGATTGTAAAATCTTTCTCATCTAATTAAATTTTATAATATCAATATTTAATATTAATAATTTAGTATTGAAAATAATGTTGATAGATATGTTAGATAGTTGATAGCGAGTGTCATCCATAAACAATGGAAAACTTGAACCCTCCATCCCTTGAGTCCATATGTCAATATGTATATCGTGGAACTCCAAGTGCTATTTGGGGGACATAGAACAATGAAAGAGCAATGTTGGGCCAACCAACCTACAGGTTCGCTTGTCAATTTGTATATCACAGAATTGTGGGTGTTATTTGTAGAGCATGAAACAATAGAGGCCCTTTTCAGCCCACCCGCTCGAGAGCCCCTGATCCAAAAAAGTGGCTAAATATGGAATTAATACAGAATCTCTACGGGACAATAAAAGTGCAATGTTGAGCCAACTAGCCCGCAAGTCCGCCTGTTAATTTGTATATCGCATAAATTTAGGTGCTATTTGTAGGACACAGAACAATAAACGATCAATTTTCAGCCCGCTAGACCGAGAACCCACCATCCAAAAAGTGCCTAAGTATGGAATGAGGGATCCGCATATGTTTTATAAAATGTCATGTCCATACTTTATAAAAGTACATGTTTACCATGTATTGCTTGTTTGCTAGAAAAAAATTATATCGCTCCCCCGACCAGATTGTACAAACTTTCTTGTCTAATTAAATTCTGCAATATCAATATTTAATATTAATAATTTAGTATTGAAAATAATGTTTTTAGATATGTTAAATAGTTGATAGGGATTTCCATCCATAGTCAATGGCAAAACTTGAACCTGTCGGCTCTCGAGTCCATCTATCAATCTGTATATCGTGGAAACAATGAAAGTGCAATGTTGAGCCACCCAACCTGTAGGTCCGCTTGTGAATTTGTATATCGCGGAATTGTGGGTTCTATTTGTAGAGTGCGAAACAATAGAGGCCCAATTTTCATCCCAAGAGCCTCCAATCCAAAAAAAGGGCTAAATATGGAATGGTGGATCTGTACATGCTCTATAAAAATTTCATGTTCATAGTTTATAAGAGTACATACTTAGTTCGTATTACATGTTTTTCGAAAAACTTGTAGGTGCGAAAGTTGGCGGATTCACGACTTCAGATTTCACTTACTTTTATATCACCAACCCAACTGATCGCTTCCCCATTTGATATTGTAATAAATGAATATAAACTGGCCCAAGTCCAATTGTGCTATGACATGAATACGAGGCCCTTAAAATTCAAATAGCTGGCAAGTCTGCTTGTCAATTTGTATATCGTGGAAATGTGGGTGCTATTTATAGGACACAAAACAAAAGAGGGCCAATTTTGAACCCAGTCGCCCAAGAACACGCCGTCCAAATAGTGGCAAAGTATGGAATGAGGGATTCGTACATGCTCAATAGAATCTCATGTCCATAGTTTTTATAAGTACATCTTTACTATGTACTACTCGTTTCCTCTGAATCCTGTTTAGAAGACACAAAACAATAGAATTGCAATGTTGAGCGACCTAGTCTACAGCTTCAGTTGTGAATTTGTATATCGTGGGACTCTGGGTCCTATTTGTAGCATACGTAGCAATAGAGTCCCAATTTTGAGCCTGCTAGACTGAGGACCCGCAATCGAAAAAGTCGCCAAGTATGAAATGCAGGATCTGTACAAACTCTATAAGAACCTCGTGTCCATACCTTGTAAGAGTTCATACTTATTATGTGTTAGTCGTTTTTCGAAAAAATTCTACCTATGGAAGTTAGCGGATTCACGACTTGAGGTTTCAATTACTTTTAGATAACCAACCCAATTGACTGCTTCTCCGTTTCAGATTGTAAGAAACAAATGTAAACTGGCGCAAGGCCAATTGTACTATTACATCAACAAGGCCCTTAAAATTGAAATAGTCTGCAAATTCGCTTGTCAATTTGTATATCGCAAAACTCTGGGTGTTATTTGCAGGGCACAGAACAAGAAAGCCCCAATTTTGAGCCCACCAGCCTGTGAGGCCATTGGTAGTGTTACATAGTTCATAGGGATCACCATTTGTAAACACTCGCAAGGTTGGGCCTGCCAGCCTTGGAGTCCATCTATGAATTTGTATATGGAGGAATTCCAAGTGTTGTTTGAATGACACAAAACAATAGAAATGCAATGTTGAGTGACCCGGCCTGCAAGACCACCTGTCAATTTCTACATAGTGGAACTCTTGGGTGCTATTTGTAGCTAACAGAACAATAGAGGCTCAGTTTTTATCCCGCCAACCTAAGTACCCACAATCCAAAGATTGTCTTGAGTATGGATGCGGGAACAATACATTCTCTATAAAATATCATGTTCGTACTTTATAAAAATATATTTTATGTATTGCTCATTCATTTCGGAAAATTTCTTGGTAAGGAAGTTGGCGGATTCACATATTCAGATTTCAGTTACTTTTATATCAATAGCTCGACCAACCGACTGCTTCCCTATTTCATATTGTACAGACCTCCTTGTCTAATTAAATTGTACAATATCAATATTTAATATTAATAATTTAGTATTCAAAATAATGTCTTTAGATAATGTCCAATAGTTAATAGGGATTAGCATTCATAGACAATCACACGCTCGAGGACATCATCCCTAGAGTCTATTTGTCAATTTGTATATCACGGAACTCCAAGTACTGTTTGTATGAAAATAAACAAAAGGAGTGCAATTTTGAAAGAGCCACCCCGCAGGTCCGCTAACCAATTTGTATATTGCGGAATTCTAAATGCTATTTGTAGGCCAGGGAACAATGGATGTCCAATTTAGAGCCCACCCGTTTGAGAACACGCGATTCAAAAAGTGGCTAAGTATATATTTAGTGTGTATTACTCGTTTTTCCAAAATTTTCTAGTTTATATTTTCTCTATGCTTTTGTTTTTTTAAATGTGGGTTCCTGCATAGGCAGATTTAACATTACATTTCCATTGTTCCGCCACCTATGACTAGCACCCAGACTTCCGTGATTTACAAATTTGTAAACAAACCCCCTTTCATCTCATATACTTTTGCTTTGTGTTTGCTTGGTCCCTTTTCCCAATGTCTCATGCTTTTATATACAGATCGCTAGGTTCAACAATATACAAATTGCCCTCTCGCCATTGCACTTTCGTTGTTCCCCTATTCACAAATAACACCGAAATTCCACGACATACAAATTGACGGTCGATATCTGTCACTGAGATGAAATATGACCATCGACCCTTCACATCTCTTGGGTATATCTTCTTTCGTTTTTATTTTGTAACCCGCCCGATCGCTTTCCATACCTAGGTATTTCTTGGAATCGGTTTCCCAAGTTAGCTAGTGCCTAGCCACAATTCACCATCACTGCTGCCTTCGTACTTGTTTTCAGATATGCAATAATTAATCTTTAATGCTAGTGATTCATCATGCAGGAACCGTTAAGATTGTTATTAATGTCCGGAAGTCTGGAGAAGATTTGTCATTACTACGAATTAAACTAAGATTCGCGCACTAGTATGTTATCCTTTCCAAGTATTCATTTCAAACACGATGCAATATATTTTTTGTGTGCCACCGGGTTGGTGCTTCTAAGAAATTTCTTATTGTTAATCTCTCTTCGCCCTCACCGCGACCTTTGCACTTTTTTCTAATTCTGTAATTAGTGAGTTGTGATGGTGACAACTCATTCTACAACAAACCTTGGAGATTGTCATTGATTAACGAAAGGCTCGAGAAGATATTCCATTGATACGCATTATACCATAATTTGCGGAGGGTTATATTATCCCTCCCCAATTTTCATTTCAAACATCATCTCGAGCAAACGAAAATTCTTAATAACTTGTGGCAGTAGTTCTGTCCAGCCACAATAAACACATTGGGGCATAATGGCCATAGGTTCCATTATTCCAGGGCATATTCTTACTACTCATCTCCCTTTGCCCAGGGGCAAAAAAGAATATTGTCCCTCGGTACACTAAGAGATATATTTCAATCCAAATAATTCCAAGGAAACCCTGCTTGCTCAAAAAACCTTCCCAGTTGCATTCTTGGTTAATGCATAAGTTGATGTCATGAATTCTGAGCTGGAAGAAGATTATCTGATGGTCGATGATACGACAATGGATGATGGCAATGCACAAAATATTCCCACTCCTGTGCCCAAGTTGAAATCAACCATAATGGATGGAACTTCCTGGCTCGGTGATGGCAGTCCTGACAACACCAAAAGGGGTTTTAGAAAAAAAGACTGTTGGTAAACGAAATATCCACTTTGCAACACGAAAGTAGGAATTCCAGAATTCAAAATTAGTCTGTTCTGGGTGGAAGAGTTTCACTGTAAAGCAATGATATGTTGATGCTCCCAGAGATATATTTCAAGCCAAAAGATTATTAATTAGCATCTTCGGGAATTAGTTCCAAAACTCTCATTGTTGCAAGGCATTTTTCTACTAGTCATCTCCTTCCACCCATAATGGACTAATTTGGGCTTCTGGAATTGCATGCGCAACCTGTGCTCCTAAATTTTTTTGGACTATGAAGAGGCAGTTTCAACTATGGGCTATTCCATTTTCCCTGCAACATTTTTCCTCTTCTTCCTCACGGGAAGCTTCTAAAAACTATCAATTTCAGCACAAGATGATTCATTGAGGAGAAAACTGCAAGGATCTTGCATACTGTAGATCCCATGCTTGTGTTTGTCGTAGATACGTTCAATTTTTGGCCCAAATAACTGGGTCCAATTTCTAAGGATAGATGTACAATACTCGGTGTTTTTCTTTTTTTTTTACATGGATTTGCTATTAAAATTTTTGTCTTCAACTCTTCCTTGCTGCTTCTTTTCTATATTTAACGCATTTTCTCATTGGCATGGTTCGGTTCTCTAATACTTCTTCGATATTGTGTTTACTTAGGTTTTTTTTCTAAGATGGAACATCTAACAATTATATGACAATGTACTGTGTCAATCCACCAACCTTTTATGCAAACAAAAAATGGATTACACAGTTTCAAACCAACGTTCAATTCTATTCGCAATGCAGATAGAACATAGAAATACCAATGTACAATGTTGCAGCAAAATAGTTATTAAGTTTTAATGCTAACAAGCCATAATGAAATAAGTTTAAAACTCGAGATAATATGATGCAGTCATGGAACAATGTATCAAGAACACAGTTACACCCACACGTTCCAGTAAAATCTAATCTTCAACAAAGCATTTGCCGGCAACTAGTAGAAAATGAAGTTTAGTGGTTAAGTTAATATGTTACAGTCATGGAAGAATGTATCAAGAACTACAATCCACTTAATATTTTATAAATTACTATAAATCTTGGTACAATTGCAATAAAATGTAATCTTCAACAATGCATTTGTTGGCGATTAGTAGAAAATGATGGTTTTGAAACAATGGGGCTTATTTGAAACTAGTTCGTGCTTATGAAAACTTCCTTCCTCCTTTCTGTTTTACCACTCTTTTATTCCTTGTAGTTTCTCTTCCTGGTTACATAATCATTTTTTTCCCAAAAATGCCTTGCTTCACGGCTTGATGGATTCACGCATTTCCAACGACTGCTTCCCCTTTATTTAAATTCACCCTACCACATTTGCAGCACATAATCTATATTAAAGGGAAAATAATTTCCTCTATAGTTTTGTGTCCTGTAAACAACACCCACAGTTCCGCACTATACAAATTGACAACCGGACTTGACGACTGGCTCGCTAATAGAATGTCTCGGAGTTCCACGATATACAAATTGACAGACGAATCATACAAGAAATAAACAAGTAAACTCACAGATCATATTCCTAGTTCACACTTGAACTCATACTCTTTTATCGCGACACCGATCGAACACTTCCCCATTCCATAACTAGAAACTTCTTCGACCGCGAATTCCCAGTAGACGGGCTCTATATTAGACTTCTATTGTTCCATGGATTGCAAACAATACCGTCACTTCCATGATATACATATTTGAAAATGGCCTTAGATCATGCCCTCTTCCGTATTATGATCCCCCTATCATGCCCTCTTTTGTGGTATACATTTTGCACTGAAAACTTCCAAGAAATACAATTTAACCATCGTGTCCTCACATATTTTGTGGAACTATTGTCACCACCTTTTGAATCTCGTCTATCCTCTTTTCATACTTCGCCATTTCTTCAAATTTCTTTGGTTGATCATTGGTTTGGTGGCTTGAAGAAATATTCAGTTCCTAGTCGTTGTTTACTGTGTCTGCACCTCTTTGTAATTAGCAGTTGCCAATTATATATAAGATCTTATTTCTAGGCATGAAATTAGAAATTTCCCTATTCCATATTTAGCCACTTTGCCGAAATTCCACAAATATTCAAATCGTCCACTAAACTGCCCCATCATGATCTCTTCTGTTTTACACATTTTTCACTAAAAAATTCCAATACATGAAATTTGACCGTGCAACACTCGGTTGTCCTGAGTATCCCCGTAACCCTTTTTTGAATCCTATATGACTGCTTTTCAAAGCTTTCCATTCTTTGCTTTCCCTTCATCGTCTCTGACACCTTCGCACTTATCTATAATAAAAGAAAAAAATGGTTATATATATATATATATATATATATA
>ML785605.1:606842-621065 GCA_009831015.1 Picea engelmannii | reverse complement strand
GGAATTATTGGCATTTAATTATGACAGGTCATCATGCAGGAACTGTATAAATTTTCATTGATGGGAAAAAGGCCCGAGGAGATCTCATATTGATGCGCATTAAACCAAAATTTGTGGTCGAATTATATTATCCCTTCCGAGTGTTGATTTCAAAATCATGAACTCTCATTCGCACATTGTGGCCTTCGCACGTTCAGGAAACCTTCAATCCTTAATTGCTCTTTTCCATACCTGCCACCTTCGCATTTCTAAATATGTAATAAATAATCCTTACTGCTAATAGTTCATCATGCACCACCCATACAGATTGTAATTAATCAGCGAAAGGCTCGAGGAGCTTTCCCATTCATAAAAATTTAACCAATATTTACCGGAGAGTTACATTATCGGCTCTAACTGTTCATTTAAACCATCATTTACAGCAAACCAACGTTCTCATAAACCTATGGCATCAGCTCGACAACACTTCTGTGGAGATACAGTCAACATCTTCGAGCGCAAGGACCAGAACTTCTAGCGGTCCAACGCATATTCTTATTATTCAAGATCTTTCATAGAGAACCAATTAATTTGGACCTCCTAGATTCCTCATACATGTCGTGTCCCTGAGTTTTTTTACTGTAAGGACCTAGTCTCTTGGTGCGCCAATAAATTTATTTCTGAGAAAATAATTATTCCACTGCGGGACTGTTCTTTTGTTTCTTTGTGACCTCAGGTATTCCTCCAGATGCTAAAGTTGTCAAAACCAACATTGACATTCAGAGGGGAAGATTGCAAACAGTTCCTAGCATAGCATAATAACAGGTTGGACCTCTTGCCCCATTTTTTGGAAAACCCGCTTCTATTTCCTGAAGATATTACAATTCTGTATGTTAGTTCATTTAGAAATCCATCCAGTGAAATTGCCTAGTTGTTTACAAGAATAAAGGGACAGGAGTCCACAACTACTGTTTCCCAGATGTCTCTTTATATTTTGTATTTCACAGTCAACGAACAAGCCATTTTTGATTAGGTAGGTTAATTTCCCATGAAATTTGTTCCCAATTGTCAAGCTACAAAATGGAAAAGAAATTTTATATGTTGTCCTATTCATTTTTTGCAATAGCGCATTCCTGTCGGTTTCCACAACTGTCTTTGTCCAAGAATGTCAATCATGAATTCCACCCAGTAACGTTCGGGTACCATGCCTTGTGGAAGAACAAGGCTTCCCATTGTTTTTATGAGGTTATTAATGGCTTTATGTTTGTTTTCAAAGTTCTGTTGTTAGGAGAAGATGTTACCCGCATATTTGAACAAACAACTAGTTTTTTGGATAAGAAGGGGACACTTGAACATTTGGATAATTACACTGTCATAAGAATTTTTGGCTCCACGATATAGTCTACTCTCCTTCCATGTCACATTACAAACATAATGTTTGTTGCAGAAGTAGCATGTCAATACAACTATTGGTTCCATCTGTTCCAAAGGAAGAAAAAAAAAAACAGTTCATTCCTCTCACTTGGAAAGTAGGGGAGTTCGTGTTGAAAAACGTCAACAAAATTGAGGATTTTGCAGCACATTCTACCATTTTCAACCTGAGATATGATGAAATCATATGAGGGTTCGACCCCTATAATATTTTTCAACAACATTTACAAACACTTGGCCTCGATGATTCTTTTTTAAAAAAACACCTGTCCAAAAATATAGACAGTATTGACAACAGTCCTGCCTATGATGTCATCGATGTAGACATAGTGCAAAGCTGCACTAAATTGTATACACAATAGGGGAAAGGACTCGTTGACAAGAGTGTTTAATCCATAAATACCACTCCAAAAATTACGACATCCTAGAGCATCGCTCCAACGAACTACCATATCAACAAAGAAACTCAGATTTCTTCAAACGAATGAGGAGATAACGACCCTCCTCACTCTAAAATATATAGTTCTCACAAGATTCCAGTAGAGAAGAAGAGAAAAAAATGTGGGGCAGGCAGAAGAACCGGAAATTCAGAGTGAAAACATGGAACTTGACATTGATCTGGATAGCATGATGTGCTTCCTTGATCAACCCAGAGAATCCATCCACCATAGCCATCCAATGGACATATCCATTACCGAAAATTTTGACAAAGATGAATCCTTTGTCTTCCAAAGAGATATTTTTGATAGCCAGTCCAAAAAATTGATAATTGAGAAAAAAAATGTTAAAAATATGAAAGGCAAATCTCATTCAGAGGTTGACCTTGCCAACATGTAGCCCTCCCAAATCTATCAACTTAACACTGTGAGCGAAGAATCACTTCATGATTCCATTGGAGGAATCGAGGTCGATACTGCCTTACTAAAGGACCGGGTCAAGGAATTGGAAGACTGTTTCATTCCTATGCCATTTCTTGTCAATCCTTTGGCAATAGCCATGCCTGGCACCCCTACAACCAACATAAAAGCATCCTCCACCATGCTCGCATCCTGTAAAGGATATGTGGAGAATAATATAAAAAAAAGAATGGAACTGGTTACCGAGGCATGGAAAATATCACAAACCATCACTTCCCTTGGAAACAGGGCACATAGTTTGCTCGAGATTTTGCAGGCTGAGCTAAAATAAGAAAAAAAATTACTTTTAAAAATGATCATTCATTTTGGCAAGATTGTCAACAATATGACAGAAACAAAAAGAAGAGAAGAAGATCTTCCATCCAAAAAATGGATCGGTCAATTGAATGCATGTTGGAAAGAAAAAATGAAGAACCTGCATCTCATTGTTTAGTCATGTGAACAAGCCATGTCAAGCAAAGATAAATTATTCACAAGGCTGTCAAATATAGATTTAGTTGGGAAAACCAACGACTTCCAAGACCGCGGCTTAATCGCAAACTCCTTTCCCTTAACCAGCAAAGAGTTTAATAAACAGGTTGCTATGTTTAAGGACTTGTCTCTGGAAAACTTTTACAGCATCCTTTAATTTGATGAAGCTGACATCGACGACTAACTAGTCAAATATGCAGTATAGAATGAGGAAATTCATGAGGCTCTCTCTAATCTTTCTATCGACTTCCGAGAATTAGAAAGCGATATTTTCAACATAAAAATCTGGAATGAGATCAACGTCGTCCCAATGATAAGCTACATTGAAGAATGGCTCGAAAGGAAATTGAAATAGGTTGTCGACGAAATGCAATGGGCAGTTGCCAACATTCCACCAGCCGTCAAGGACATCCTTGAAACCACAGTCATCGACGACATCAATGAAATGACACCTGCAAGAAAATAGCCAAAGGGCTCATATGTACCCTCACTGTAAAAATATTGATTGTGTCCTTTGTTTATCAACCCAGTTATTCCAGTTTCTTAAATAGAGATGTACACGCAAACACTTGTACCTTTCCATTTATTTTTTTTGCAGGTATTGCACTCTATCTTCTTTTCACAATCTTGTTTCTTGTACATATTTCTCTAATGGTCCGCGGGAGCCCCAATCCTAGTCTACATGACAAACGCATTGAAATTCTGGTTTATATGTAACAAACTTTGATTTTTTTGTATATTTCAAAATTTCCAGCAGTATGTAACCAACTTTTATTTTTTGACATATTTCAAATAAAAATGTTTTTTTATCTCCTTTTAAATTTATGTTTTCATACATTCTTATCTTTCACCAGTCTGTATGACAAATGCATTTCATTTTTTATATGTTACAGACTTTTATTTTTTTATATATTTCAAAACAAATGGTGCTCTACAATGAAAGAGTCATTTACAAATACATTTAAATTTTTATATTTCTTATCTCCTTTTAATTTTATGTCTTTATATATTTTTATCTTTCACCAGTCCATATGGAAAATGCATTAAATTTCCAAATTCATTCTTCCACTTTCAACAAATTTGTAGTTTGTTATATAATTTCAAAAAATATATGGTTTCTATATACTTTCAAAAACTAGATGGTGTTCTTCCTTCCAAGCGTCATTTTCTTTTTCCCCACGGTCTGTGATCTGTGATATACATTTTTCACCAAACACTTTGTTTCATTTATAGTTCGACCCCATTTTTCACAATTTTCTTTCTAACCTTGTTGGTTGGGACTACGTTGCCACACAGCCTTGTTTTATGTTATTATTGGTATTTCACTATCATAACAATTGGTTGTGTAACTTGGCATTGATAACACATTTATATTCATCGTATCGGAGAAAAGGTTGTGTAACTTGGCATTGATATTCATGTTACTGAAGAGAATACTGATGAGTATGGATATGTGAGATTTATTCCAAAGTGCAAATTTGTTAGAGAAGACATGAAGGAGAGTAGATATGTTGCTATGAAGAAGAGAAAACCTGTGAGTGAGTTTTAGTGGAAGGGTGTGCTACGAGGAGAATCCAATGTAGAAGGTTCCAAATGGTCTGTGAAGGAGTGAGCTACCACGCTAAGAGAAGAGGCCCAAGTGGGGTCAAAGATGAGAGTGGCATTGTTGCTGCTAGATTGCTTGGGTACCAATGAGAGAAGGAGGACCTTGTGAAGTCAATATAGGTCTATATGGTTGTGTATGTTTTCTATAGCCTGTTTCAGGTGAGCTAACATGCTCTA
This sequence comes from Picea engelmannii, assembly GCA_009831015.1. NCBI lineage: Eukaryota > Viridiplantae > Streptophyta > Pinopsida > Pinales > Pinaceae > Picea > Picea engelmannii. The sequence goes on along the minus strand of ML785605.1, from coordinate 616,485 downwards.
TTCAAATGCTGCCATCGTTGAGGAATTCACATATGCATTCAAATTCCAACTTGAGAAGAGTGGGGACTAGATGAAGTTGAAGGCAACGTCTATCAACAACAAAAAACCCAAACTCAATTGTGTCATGGTCATGGTGGATGGGGGTGCAATTGCTTCCAACCTCGGTCAATGAAGTCAATAGGATTGGCGGAGAGGCTACGATGAAAGGGAAATGATGTTCAAGATTTTTTCAAGAATAACATGAAGGTGATCTCTACAATGGTGTGATTGATGTTGTGTTGGATCTGTGTTCTTAGAAAGCATGAAAGAAAAAAATCTCCTAAGTCGATCATCTCAGAAGAAAAGCTTTTGCAATAGCCCTTTGATAAGTAGGAGCATATTTGAACTCTCCTTGGTATCATATTCATTAGCAGGAGTGTTTCACAATAGGGTGGAGTCTTGAGGATTCGATCGAGCTCCAAAAAAAATTGTTAATTAGAAGAATTAAGTTCACACAAACAGTTTGTATATTAATATCATGAACACAACCCAATACACATATATAAGCTGGATTCAGATCCAACTAATTCCACTCTTGGAGGGAGAGGTTGAGAGAATCTCTCAACATCCTCCAGTAAACCCAATCCAATACCAAGACTCTAGTATGTAGAATTTAATGTGAGCATTATCTCTAACACCCCCCTTTAATGCTTACATTGCAAAAAATATCAAATATCAAATTACAATAATTCTTTGTCAGATTGGTCTTCATCAGCACTTAAACCCACTCTGCAATCTCACGGTTTCCGATCTTTTCTTATCCACACTTTCGAGCTTCCCACTTGACTCATTTAAAGTACAAACACTTCTAACCATCTTTGATGTACTTGTAGAACTGACACTTTTTTACCTCCCGAAGGACAATCTCGACACTAAACCATTTTACGGATACACTTTCGTCTGTGAAATTCCCCCGAAGATAAAATTTAAACAATTATATAGAACAATGATCTGGATACGAAATGTTTTCAGTAGTCAGTTTCACAACTTGACCTTACATAAAAATAACCTGTAACTAATGCTCCCGAAGCACGATGGGTCACATCAATATAAACCTTAGTTGTGGCTCTGCATTATAACACTATATTGAAAAATTACAACTTGACTAGCACACCACACATATATAATAACATTAAACACACCACCCTCATTTTTAGAACAGTTTGAGAGATGGCCCTCTTGATTCTTCATCACTTTTTGTTTCTGATAAGTCATACAAGTTGGCAATGTTTGCAATTTCTTTGCCATTTAGAATATCTCTAGCAAGAGATGTACAGTTCCAGGCTATATGTCCATTCTTGTGACAGTAGAAGCATTCTGTTGAACCCTTGGTTTTTCTCATCTTACCTTTTGAGTAAAATGTAATTTCATGATGAAAATTTGTGTTCTCTGGATTCATCCTTTGTCTTCAGCATGCTACCATTTATTCTAAGGACTAAGAAGACAATTGACTTAATGCGAAAATAATATTTTCATATTTATAAGATAGACTATTTAGCAAAATTGCTTTAGAATCTTCTGCCTCTACCTTGGTACCAACATCAACTAATTTCCTTAAAAGTGACATTAAAGAATTTATATGATTGGATAGCGGTATCTCATCTTGCATTTTAAGGCTAAAGAGTTGCATTCTAAGAGAGAATTTTGAGTTTAAAGCCTTTTCTCCAAATATTTTACTTAATTGCTCCCAAATATCTTTAGATGATTTACCTAAATAAACTAAATGCAATTGAGTGTCTGAAATAACCAATCCAATAATAGCCTTGGCCCTGTCTTCTCTCTTTTCCCATTGACTTAATCTCTTGGCATCTGTAGGTGATTTTTCTGTTCATTTTACTAAATTCCACAATCCCTTATTCATCAAATGCATTTGTACTTTGACTTTCCATGTATAAAAATTGATGCCATTAAATTTCTCAAATTCAATAGATGACTCCATATTACCTCTTGTTGTAGTGTCTCCCTCTTTCCTTTGACCGATCAATGTGTGCTCTCTCCTCCGTGTATATATCAACTCCTCCACACACAATATGGCAGCATTCCTCAAAAATTTCAACCAGCGATTCCCTCCACGGAATTGAAACAACAATAATAATCCAAGAATGCGTGGAACTTCTTCCTGTCGAGCTGTTATTTCTCTGACACACACAATCAATAAAGTTCACTGCCTTATGCCTCTTGCCTACACAAGAGATGGTCTCGTTCTGCCTTATGCCTTAACCGATGGCTCTACCAGGAGTCGATAGTCAATCTGAAATATACTCTTGATATCTTCGAACAACTTGTCAAGCACTCAATCAGATCGTCTTCACAAAGCTGGCAACAACAATGGCTCCAGAGATCTACCTCTAGAACTCAGTTAGTCATTTGTGATCCTCAACTCTAATACAAAATTTTTAATTGGAAGAATTAAGTTCACACAAATAGTTTGTATATTAATATCATGAACACAACACAATACACATATATAAGCTAGATTCAGATCCAGCTAATTCCACTCTTTGAGGGAGAGGTTGAGAGAATATCTCAACATCCTCCAAACCCAATCCAATCCCTAGACTCTAGTATGTAGCATTTAATGTGAGCATTATCTCTAACAAAACACTCATTCGTGAACCAGGAAAATGGGAAGCAACAACTTCAAGAAGCCTCTCAATATCATTGCATTATTTGTTGACTTCAGTTGCACACTCAAGGATTCCATCATTGAACACCTTTGATCAAAGGGTGTCGAGGTCCAGGATCTTTGCAAGGATAAGTACTAGAGGAATTAAATTAGAGAAAGAAGGGAGTCCTAACAAAAGTCAAGAATAATAGATTGTGTGGTCTTCCATCACATGAGGTTTCAGAGGGATCTCTCAATATTTGTTATTAGAGATAAATGGGACAAAGATTAAATCATGTTCTTAGTATGAGAACCCCATGCCTATGGTGATGATGGGGACAGTTCCAGGTATTATTTTGAGTACGTATTTCTTCATATATTTGGAGGCATGAGCAACATGATAGTCCAAGCCATGTGCAAATAGCACGAGCAAAAGGAAGCTACCATAGAAGGCACTCGTGCAAAGTAATTTTGTCTACAAAACATAGAATGAAGATGAATGGTGAAAGATAAAGAAGGCAAAGTGTCTAAATGAAGAGGAAAAGAAAAAACAATGTTGAATATAATGGTTAATGGTCTTAGTTTTTCTACTGACTTATGTTTTAGGCACATGAAGATGTTGTAAAGCATTCAAATCTTAATTGTGTCTGAAATGAAATGATGTAATGATGTATATGCATTTTTATTTTTTTTTAAGCAAGGGGTGCATGATTAGTTTTAGTTAAGTTGTATTCCCTAGGTTTGTTGTAAGTCTTGTTATTTAAGCATACAAGTAGTTCATGGAGTGGTCCCTATCATTTATAGAGAGGATGTAGGATCAAGTTGTGGAATGAACCACTTGGATAAGCACAAGGATGGCAATTATACTCATATGTTAGCTTTATGTTTGAATAAGAGAATTCCAATCTTCAACTAAGGAGGGAATATGTGAAGTAATCTCATAACTTGATATGGTTGGGACTAAGTTTTGATTGAGAGGGATTCTAATATGTTGATGAACCATGTAGGATTGGTGAGTATAGAGGATGGTACCTCTTGAGAGGGAGTCTAATATGTTGATGAACCATGTATGATTGATGAGTATAGAGTATATTTTTCTTGTGCCTATTTTATGTTATTAATATCTCTCTATCATAACAACCTATTTTATGTTTTTAATATCTCTCGCTATCCTAATAATAATAATAATAATAATAATTATTATTATTATTATTATTTATGTTATTGGAGATACCTGAAGGATTAGATACTACTACTAATAATAATAACTTTAGTGAGGAAGAAAAAAAAATGGAATTTGAAATATTTGAGGTTTTAATTATCAAGTAGTAATTTTATTGAGTTTTTTCATATTGAGAAAAATAAATAGCTAAAAAAAGATGTAATGTAAATACAATTACTGAAAATCTATTTTAAAATCACATTTATCAACTATGGAGAAGGATCAAATTTGTTAAGATGTATTTTTTTAATTATTTAATTCTATGTTATCTATTATTTTTTTCATACTAAATGATGAAAAAAAAATTACACCTTAAGAAATTTTATTCTCTTCATATTTGATAACTAGAATTTGATGATGAATATTTAATTTTTAGATGTTATGAAGTACATATATACATACATAATTATTTATTTTTTACTTTAATTTTTTTGTTGTTATCACTTAATGTAATGTTAAGTGACAATATATCCCCATACTAGCTTTAGGTTGTAAATGACTTAAATATTCTAGTCATACATTCTAAATCTTGTTAAGTCATACTACATGCATTACAATAAACTATTTTCATATTACATCAAGTTATATTTTTTATTATATACATGCATGCTTTTAAATAGATACTCATACTTTCACAATGACCAATATTAATATTGGTCATATGAAATTGAATTAAATTATTTTCATAAAGTTATATCTTTTGTTATATACATACATGCTTTTAAATAGATACTCATACTTTCACAATGAAGAATATTAATATTGGTTATATGAAATTGAGTGATATTTTTTGGAGGGAATTTTGTAAGAAATAAACTTTTCATAAAAAAAATTCAAAAAAATTCAATCACTTTAACTAATCTATGTACCAATCAATTTTTTATTATACCTTTATCATACTTTATCATATTTGAATTGAAAAACCTGAGTATTCACACATAGATAAAATTGATAACATTTTTTTATAACAACAAAAAAACACAAAACACATGTAAATTGAAAATTCCAATTAACTATTTAAAAACTTCATGGAAAAATATTATGAAACTTACCCTAAAGAGTAAAACAATAAAAAAATATCACAACTATATAAAAACATGTAAGTCGAAAATTCTCATCAACTATTTAAAAGTCACATTAACTATTTAAAAGTCTATGGATCTTAACATATTAACCTAGAGTAAAACCATGAAAGTATTTGTAAGTCGAAAATTCTCATCAACTATTTAAAAGTCACATTAACTATTTAAAAGTCTATAGATCTTAACATATTAACCTAGAGTAAAACCATGAAAGTATTTCGCCAAACATAGCATCTCTCAAGTTTGGCTTTTTTTTTAAAGACTTTGGAATAAAAAAATGTTTATGTTGTACATACAAATGTATATAAATATATTTCTCAAAAATATTAATATTTGTCTCTATTTGTAAATTAAATAAATTTAATAAACATTCTATTTTTATCTATTTATAAAATAAATAAATTTAATAAACATTCTAAATTAAATAATTAAGAGTTAAACAATCTTAATCAACAACTTTTTAGAACGCTATTATACAAACTCTAAAATTGAATTTTGGACATGTAAACGTTTGGCAATGAGCTTCAAGTTAACTCTAAAGGAGAGAGCTTTTGCGTATTCTAAACGTTTTGTGCTTTGAAAAGCCCTCCAATATGACAGTCCCAATAATTCAAATCTATATTTTCAACTGTGTCACCAGATTTAGGATAAATATTTTATTATATTTTCAACATTTTATTATATTTTCAACGATGGATCACCCTATTTAAATAAAATTGATTAAAAAATATATCTAACCAGAAAGCAAAACGTCAATTTGTCACCATATTTAGGACAAAACTGATTGAAAAAAATTTCTGTCCAAATTGTCACCATATTTAGGACAAAACTGATTGAAAAAGATATCTGGCCAAAAATTAAAAAGTCTATTTGGTTATTCCGAAACTTTAGTATATTTACTTGAAGACATATCCTGGTGCTCATTGATTTTTCTGGTGATAATAGTTTTATCCTGTGTACCAGATATAGTATTATCCATATAAACAAGTCTCTTTTTTCCAATAAAAAAGTATCAGGTATAATTTTTTTTACAAATACAATATAGATACTGTTCGATACAGAAAAGGATCAGCCAAATGATGGGCTATACTGAATACAAAGGTAACTAATTCGCTGTTGACACAAAAATACAGAAATCAACTGAAATAACGGTTGGATCTCAGCGGATAGGAAGATATGCTCTTCTCAAAACCATCTATTTACTCACTTTGCTTCTCGATCAGCTCAATCTTCAAAGATATTATATTAAGATGAGTAGGAGGGCTTTCTTCCCTGTTTTGTCAATGATAAACAGTCAGTCTACTTTTAGGTTCTTTTAGAGCTTGCTTTGATAATAAGTCTGTTTTTTTATTATGTTCACGCTAAATGTACTAGAAATTGATATCTTTAAAATTATTTGCCAGTTATTTTATTTTTAATTTCCAACCTTCTATATTCACTGCTTCTTGTAGCTAAACCTTTTAATTTATCCAATCAATAATAACTTTCGAATCCAAACCAACCACTTGACCCAGGATCCACCTTTGCATCAGTCCTTTGTTTTCATCATTTTGCTGCGAGTGGGTCATTTCAAGTTTAATGCCATTAAAATTTGATTATAATGGCTAATTGCAAAACCAAAAACTGTACAAGAAGGCAATAAATATTTAATTGCACCACATATCTTGGCTTATCTCTGGTGAAATTAAAAATAAAAAACAGTTGCCAAAAATTAAGCACCATACATTCAACCGATCAAGAATGAAGATCAGATTTTAAGTCCTAATTATGTCATAATTTTGAATATGAGCTTGCAGACATTACTCTTCTGCTCCTTTTCCTTGATTGTCTCAAGTTTCGGTCTCCAACATTGCCCTCTGCACTTCACCAACTGAGCATACTCTTTCCGTAACTGAGGGGTATTGCAGAGCCTACCGGGTTCATCGTCTGCAGAATCCCCGCCCACTGAATGGTCGCGTTCATCATCGTTAAGCCTTATGTCTTCCATAAGCTTTGAAATAAACTCCGGGCAGACTCTGATCCGAAGGCCCGCACGGACGTCGCTTTTCTGTATCTCAAACGGCTGACAGAAAACAGAAGCACGCTCGATACTGCGAAGCGGAGCTGAGAGGCGAGCAGTGGAAGTAGGTGAAGCTTTTGGGGGAGGCGGCGGAGATATTAAGGAAGCCAAGGATAGGAGAGATACGGGAGACTGAAAGAAATGTTGGGGTAGAAGGAAGTACTTGTTGCCCACCTTCAGTCGCTCATTTGGAGAAAGAGTGGGCGTCTTCTGCCCGATGTAGAATGAATCGGAATGACAGACTAAACATTCAGGGAATTCTTGAATGATCTCGGCGGCGCAGACGGGTTTATGAAAAAATTGAAGGGTGCCATCTGAGAGAACCAGCTGGATGGTTTCCTCCTTGCCCTTCATGCCCACCCAAACGCAAGACGCCGTATTGCCCATAATTTCTCTTTTTCCTTATTATCGATAACCAGAGTAAAGCATGAATAAACCAAGAAGGAACGCAAAATTAGCTTGCATGTAAATAATCTGTAAACAATGGAGAGACCTGGATTAGATATAAAATAATAAAGTTGAGCAGCGAAGCAGCCTCATCCTTTGACCAGGTACGTTCTGTGATTCGCTGGTGCCAAAACTTTCGCTGGTTTTTTTCTTTGGGAAGAGCGATAGCGTGGGGTTGAACTTTACGTAGAATTGTTCTTTTCGTTGAATTTTCAATGCAAAATAGCATTTTAATGTGTATCATGCTATTTTATTATCGATTTGCCCCTTGTTTTCATCACAAAAGCTCGGTCGGCGTGGAATGGTTATGGTTGTAGAAAGCGTGATGTTATTCAATTGAAAGTCTTTTCAAACGAGTTGATGGCTTTGTAGAGGGTTAGGTGTTAGAAAAGTATTTACCATGCATGCTTTAGTTAATTGAAAAGTATTTAGAAAAGAAACACCTATCACATTCATAAAAACCATGCATGCTTTAGTTAATTGAAAAGTCAGCCACATTTCATAGTCGACATATTCTTAATCAAAATCAAATGGAATATCAAATGGAATCCTTATTAATGTGATTAAGTAAATGTTAAAAAGTAAACACAAAAATGTGTGCATTTATAAAAGAGAGAAGGTTAATGGTTGAAATCACATCCCTTAATTTGGTGTGAGGACGAAGAATATTCCATCTATTTTCAATCTTGTCCATAGAAAAGTGATTAAAAACTAAAAACGTATTAAATATGCCCATTTCCAATAAGTATATATGCCTCTCGGTATAAAAATACAATCATTTTATTAAAGATAACAAAATTACAATAATAAATATAGTAAATATTCATTAGTATTTTGGAGTGCATCTGATGAGACTAATACAAAATAGAGTTTATTACATTCCTTCAACAAAAATCACATGTTTAAGTATTCGACATTCTAGTATCTTTACTTAAAAGAAGATTTTTGGATTAAGTTGTTCTACAATGTTGTAATCTAAACTCTAGATATAGAATACAGAAAGCTACCAAAATCCATAATTAGTCCAAAAGGAAGCCACTCTTTAGATCATTTTTGACAAGCTCAATATTCCACAAACTTTAATATATAAAAGAGATTAAAACTAGGATTCATGAAAGTGAGAAGTAAGGTATTTTTGTTGGGATTCAATGATTTCCCAATTTCTTTTTTATAACTCCAGTGCTTCCTTGGACAACATGTCAACTTCATGATTTTGTTCATTATATACATGAGAAAAATAAATGTGAGAGAAAATTGATTGCAGACTCTTGATATCTTGAAATAGAGGTTGCAGTAAGTAATTCCAGGGGATAGAATCCCCTTTCATCCATTGTATAACTAAGAGAAAATCACCCAGTATTTGTAAATGTGTGACTTCTTTTTCAAGAGTAAGAATAAGGACCATCTTGAGTGCCAAGCGTTCACTTAAATTATTTGTGTCTTGGTCAATCCCAACTCTAAATGAGAGAGGGATTTTGTGAGAGGAAAATGATACTTTTAGAAGCCCCCCTTGATGGATTTCGTTGAGAGCATTCATCAAAAAATGTCCAGGGAAAGGCTCCATTTATGTGGCCTGTTGATACTCACGTGCGAGGAGGAGTAGAAGAGAGTTGAGGAAAGGAACTAATAATGATAAGACTTCAAGTAGCACATTTTAGGGGAAAGGTGTCCTTTCCTTCAAAAAGCTTGGCAATTTAGGCCTGTCAAATTCCCCGGACTAGTGTAAGGGGAAGGGATTTGAAGGATTTAGTGGCCATATTCTGATACCAATTTTTTAAAGCTTCTTCTATGGAGACACCTTGGGGATTATTGAGACTAGTTAGTCCTTCAATTTTAAATGTATTCATAAATTATATAAATATGATTTAAGGTTGATGTTATTAGGTATTTAGTTAATTTTTTTAATGTTGTTAATGTTGTTGGGTATTTAGTAGTGATCCTTTCATTAGAAATGTTATGAATACTCTATTTACAAAAACTGTCATGGGTATTTCGCAAATTCATTTGGATAGTTTTGTGGGTGAAGATTTATTAGAAATGCCATGCTGTAACATCCCGCTCTGGCGCACTGAGACCACTTATTATTTGAGGACACTTGCTCACAAGTGATCTGGACCCTTTTTGATGTTAGACCTTTTGTATATGATTATGATGTGATTGACAGATGACATGATGTGTTACTATTTGAT
>ML785605.1:570634-583163 GCA_009831015.1 Picea engelmannii | reverse complement strand
ATATATATAATCAACTTATTATGATTACAATTCCTTTTAATGATATCATAGTTATACATATAGATTTATCTTATGAAGAAAATCAAACTATATCTATTACAATACATTTTTCATATGACACTAAGCTATATTATAATACATTTTTGTTCATATAACACTAAGCTATATATTTTGTGGTATATATATATAACTCAAAAGTATTCTCTTTCTCCAACAAAGGTCAAGGAAAACGTATGTACAATGGAGACTATTAATATTTTTTATATTAAAATGAATGAATGTTTTATTATAAATAATATTTTAATTAAATGGTTGGAAATTTAAAGTACTCCATTACTAAAATTATTATTTTTTTAGGTTTTGAAAATTTTCGAATTTTAAACACTATATATTTAATACAAATATTTATTGTTTGATTGCATAATTTTTTTTTTATTTTTTTAAATATGAAAAAACGTTCTCCCATGTGTAAAATGATTATTTTTCCTTTTCTTTATTTTATAAAGATTATTTTTTTCCATACAATAACCTCAAAGACTTTTATATATTTAATACATATATTTATTGTTTGATTGCACAATTTTTTTTATTTTTTTTAAATATGAAAAAACGTTCTCCCATGTGTAAAATTATTATTTTTCCTTTTATTTATTTCATAAAGATTATTTTTTTCCATACAACAACCTCAAAGACTTATATTTATTGTTTGATTGCACAAAATTTTTATTTTTTGGAATATAAAAAAGTTCTTCCATTTGCAAAATGATTATTTTTCCTCTGGTTTATTTTATAAAGACTATTTTTTTTAATACAATAAAGACTATTTTTCTCAAAGTAAAGATACATGGAAAGAAGAAAGTTATAAAATTTCAGCATGGAAAATGAAACCAGGAAAGTGTGTAACAATTTTTATTAAAATATAGATATAAATCTCATATTTTATGTATTTTTCAATTAAAACTTTTAAAATTCATATAAACTTTGAAAATATTGAAAATATTATTAAGAAAAATTGTTTTATAATAAAAAGAAAATTTGTAAAAATTTGTGTTTTTTTTTTTAAATTTACATGAAAAATTCTATTAGTTTATCAAAATATCAGTTTATCAAAATATCATAAGGAAAAAATTCCTTGACAAAAATAGAGCAGCAGGTCATAGTTCATATAAACTATTTAGAGTTTTTCCAAAACTTTTTTAAAACTAGAGAGCCAATATAAACTTTATGATAGTTGCAATATGGATCAACTGTATTTTTCTTCTTCTATAATACATTAAAAAACTGAGAAGTACCAACAATTCAGAGAGCGGAAGGCTCCATTGAAGTTCCCTCGGGATTGTCTTCTAGGAGGTGGCCATGACCAAGTTGCAGATTGCGAGTAGGGACTGAGACCGTTGGAGTGTTGGTGGAGGAAGGAAGGCGAGAAATAATTTCCCGGATCATTCGGTGGAGGTCGTAGAGTTGTAGATGGATAATATTCTAAGCATCTTCCCTTTCCTGGAGCATTTGTCCCATGACATTTTTAATGTGCCAGTAGAGTTCTATTGTTTTCCAGTACATGGATTCTCGAGCTCGAGTTTTTCCCACATTTGGTACCCATTGGATTGTCATTTCTTCTACCTCCAAGTTCATCGTCATATCATGCTCCATAGTGACCTCAACCTCGACCCTGTTTAGATATCTTTGGAAACAATGAGGAGTGTTGTCCTGGTAATTAGTTGTCACATTATAAGCCTCCTCCTACACCCTTGAGACCAGACTCTCTTCGTTTCATTGATGAGAAGAGGAAGCTCCAGGGCCGTAGAGGTATCCTCTAAGATAACCATGACAAGTAGACATGATGGCTCAAACGATAGCATGAAGAACACCATGGTAAATGTGCGTTAGAGGATGAGTTAGCCGCCAATCATCATTGAAAGGCATTTGATTCCTAACAAGAGTTGTATTATCAATTGTTGGAAGAACCTAAGAATATTGAACTTCTATCGAGCCTTTGATTTGCATAGAGTCCACTCTTTGCCTTTGATTTGCATAGAGTCCACTCTTTGTGAGGCTTTGTTTTTCATTTTCAAATCCATGAGAGAAAGTGGCGAGGTCGAGCATTTTCGCAATATTGGCAGCTCAATATCAAGAACATCTTAAGTTCAACAACAAGAATATATTATAAACTCATTAAGGGCATCACATATCACTTACAAGGAATTGAACTTGGGCGGAGAGGGTTAAAACCATTCCTCCCAACCACCCAAGCTACATCCAATGGACTATATATATATATATAATTTTTCAAATTTGATTTCAATTATATGTTCATCCTTGTTAATAAGTAAATTTTGCTTAGAGTGTCTATTTAATATAGATAGAATATTAATTTAATTTTATATATTTTTATTTTTAAATTTTTTTAAATTGTATTTTTTAATGTGTAACCTTAAAAAAAAAATTATATGGTATTGAAAAGAAGATAGAATAATAAAAAAATAGCTTTATATTTCCAAATATTTTTATTTTTTTTGAATGTGTAACCTTAATTTTTTTTTATATGGTATTGAAAAGAAGATAGAATAATAATTAATTTGTCCACTTAACATGTAATATTTGAAGGGCTTCTAACTCTTAAACTACTTAAAATTGTAGATTATAAAAATATTTTAAAAAGGAGCATAACTTCTAAACCCTCTATTTAGGAATAGACCTAAATTTAGGATTTATAATACTACAACAATTATATATAGAGAGAGAGATAGGGTTGTAGTATTTCTCGTGAGTCCTAGAAAAAGATAGAGCAAATAAAAAAGAATTTTATAACCTATAATATCATAATTAAAGGAAATACACCCTATCCCATCCTCCTCTTAGAAGCAAACCTCTTCCCCATTGAGATCATGGCTATGATTAGATACCTAATGTATAAGAACAATTTAAACAACATGGAATACAAGAGGCTTCCTAAAATTGCTTCAAAACTGATTCATAACCACCATCGACTCAAGCGAGGATGGCATAAAGATACCTGGTCTTGGCTAAACTATTGGGGAATCATGAAAGACGCCATTTTGCAAAATAAAGATACTATTAAAAAAAACTTCAAATCAAAATTTGAGAAAATGTGGTGTGATAAAGAGTTAGAGGAAAAATGAAAATTAAGGTATTATAAGGATGTAATCAACCCTAATCTAGAAGATCAAAATTCTTATCTGTTTTGCCAAGTGTAAAGAAAAAAATAAGCATTACTAAGATAAGAACAAATCATCATGAGCTCCATAGTGAAACTGGGCATTGGTCAATTCCTAAAATGCCATGGGATGAAAGAGTGTGTCACCTTTGGGACACTAAGAAGGTTGAATATGAAAAATATTTTCTCTTAGATTGTCCATCATATACCCATATTAGATCTCATCTTCAAAATATTTCTCACACTACCAACCTTCCTAACCTATTAACTCAACAAAAGTATGGTGATCTTGGAAAGCTTCTCTTAATGCTTTTCGAACACATAAACAAAATTCTAAAGAATCCCCAGTAATCACTTACCCTCTTAAGGTTTGATAAACCCATTCGGTCTTAGTGGACGTTAATCATCATCATCATCATCATATATATATATAGTTGTACCTTCAGTCAATAAATTTTTTAATAAATATAAGGTGAATCCATTAAGATGGATGATATATTTTAGTGAAATGTATGATGAAAATTTAATATTTTACATTGTATTTAAATTGAAGTCCTCAAAACTTATATAGGTATTGTAAATTTTGACATGCAGTAAAAAATAATTTGTAGGGAATTGTGTAGTCTTTCTAACGATGTAGATCCCACTTATTTTTCATTTTTTATTTTATACACATTTGTATTCTGATTATATTTTTTTCCTTGTTTACATATTCTTTATAATTTTTCTGCTGTGTATTGTTTATGCTATTACTTTGTCTACCTTTGAAACTATAGAAAAAATGTTAAGTATAAATTTTGAAAAGAAATAAAGGAAAAATATTGATGAAATTGAAACAATATGTTTTTGTTGTGTAGTTTTTATGCTACTACTCTAACTACTTTTGGAACTATGGAAAAAAACTGTTAAGTATAAGTTTTCAAAGGAAATAAAGAAAAGAAATGAAATTGAAACTATCAAAGTGATGAAGGGGTCTTACCCCCTAGAAGTTGAAGTTATCTTGATTGGGGGATTAAACCCTTGATCAAGGTTTTTGCGATATAATAAAAATAGTTGGGTTGAACTAAAGGTATTCATGTCTAAATAAAAAGGGACCTCTATGAATCTCTATAGATTGATCAAGGGTTTTCTTAACACAATCTAACACCTCGATCAAAAGTTTGGCATGTTTGTCAATAAGAATCCTCTGTTGAGGGTTTATTTAATATTGTAAAATTATTTAAGTGTTTGATCTTGAGATTTTAATAACTGGATAGAATATATGAAAAAATAAAATAAAAATATGTAAACAATAAATCAATTTATATAGATGAAGATGATGAAGATTATTAATATCCACTAAGAGTGAATTGGTCTATGAGACCTTAAGAGGGTAAGTGATTATTTTTTATTCTTTATAATTTTAAAAGCATTCAGAGAAGCTTTCCAAGATCACCATAGTTTTGTTGAGTCAAGGGGTTAGGAAGGTTGGTAGTGTGACAAATATTTTGAAAATTAGATCTAATCTCTATATAGGCTGGACAATCTAAGAAAAAGTCATTTCCATATTCAACATTCTTAGTGTCACAAAGGTGACACACTCTTTCATCCCAGAGTGTTTTAGGAATTGACCAACCCAGTGTCACTATGGAACTCGTGAGAATTTGTTCTTATCTTAGCAATGCTTATTTTTTTCTTTACACTTGTCAAAACAAATAGATAATTTTGATGTTGATTACATCCTTATATTACTTTAATTTTATTTTTTCATATATATATATATATATATTTACGCCGAAAGGCATACACCTATTGACAATGGGCACAATTAATGATCTTTTAACCTTATTTAACCTTAAACCCTAATTTGATGGCTATGCATTGAAGATGCTGGCATATTCTTAGTCATCCTCCAAAATCAATGGGTCAGATTTATTATTCATAACTTTCTTGCATTTATCAAGACATCCATTAACATGTTTACTTTTTAACATTTACCTAATCACATTCAAAAATTACTGTAAGAATATGTAAATGCCACGTTTAAATGATTAAGTAGGATTAAATAGGATTAAACTGTGCAGCCAAACATTTCATATTACCACAGACGGATTACGGATTACCACATATGTTTTATATTGGGGGCACGGGTTTTCAGCTGATACCTTTCGACGTTCTCAGCCGCGAGTTAGCGGTTGTGCTAGTTATTATTAATTAAGTCGAAGGCCTTCTTTAAGAGAAATTTCCTAGGGAATCTTTCGTCGTCTTAACCTATAAAACATAAAACAATGCCATATGTCCTCATCACCAGTCAAGTGGGTTTCTTCCCTGTTCAAACCAGTCATTGGTCATTGATTTCACCATCAACTCCGCTGCTTACGCGACACTGGACTGTTCTTCCACCGACTCCACCTCCAACACCTCCTCCCTTTCCAATTCCACCACCCACTCAGTCCCCTAGGTGTCCTCCTCCACCCTTCCCTCCTCCACCCTTCCCATAGGTGATCATTTTGACAACAATTAGAAAAATTGGCCGACTACTAAAATTCTCACTCACCTGTAAGGCTAACCTTTCGAGGGTCTGCAACTTTCACTTTCAAAAACAAACTCTATGCAGCCAGTGTCATCTTCGAATGGCTTATTTGATACACAATTTTTTATTTAGCTCAAAATATTTGTTTTTTTTTCCTTCAAGTACCTTCTTTCCTTTAGCTGCATTATGTGTTTGAAATTATTTTCTATATAATTCGAATCATGCTAATAGAATGGAGATTTAGGAAGATCTTCGATATCAATTTTCCAAACCTTGTGCTTGTTAGCATTCGTACGGAGAAATTTTCAACTTGTGTGAGCACCAAATTTTGTCCTCTTGTTGCATGGTCATATAACATTTATAGGATCAACTATCAAAGGCGTGAGGTTCCAATCCAACTCAAGGAATAGCTTCCTTCAAACATTATAGCCTACCCGGTAAGTGCAATTGACACCATCTTTTGCTAATGCTCTTGGTAGGAATTCTCATGAGAATAAGGAAGAGTGAGAATAACAAAAACATTAGAAGCAATATCAAGTTGAATTGAAGCTATGCTTCCCAAGCTTGTAGCTCATCACCGACAATCTAGAAAACAAATTTAAAAAGAAAAACAATGCAATAGGTGGAAGGGCTCTAAAATGAATTATGATACATGGCATGATTTTAATAAGGAATGGATAGACAACGAAATCCCGTAAATGAGCCTTCCTCTCAACAACTCCCCCGCCTCCATTGACAGAAAACAAAACGAGAGAACTCGAACTCTCAACCTCTTGCACAGAAAAGAAGAAGCTTCAACACTGAGAAGTCTCAAGATTGAACCTCGCAGGAGTTGGGATATCAATATATAACCACAGAACTTGAACTTGAAACCTCTTGCATAAAAATCAAGAAGATCCCACACTCAGGCGCTTTGGTGTGGTGGAGGGGGTCCAAAGATCGAACCTCATAAGTGTTTATATATTGATGTACTCAAGACATTTGTTGTGACTATTTCCCTTACAAGGATTTAAGTTTGAACTTTGTTTGGTAGGTGCTCAGGACGCTCTTCAAATCCTCGACACAAATAAAATTGTCATTGTCATCGTCAAACACGTGAAAATCCTGCTTCAACTCCTCCTCTCGATCTCCCCCCATCACACCCTCCATCGTAGTTTAGAAGCTTCTCTCCCACTGAGAGGTGTAGGGCTTAACTCCTCCGTCGTAACCTCCACCAATCCCTCCACCGCTCCCCCCATCCAAATCCTCCATCCTTTCCAATTTCACCATCGATACCTCTATTGTGACAACCTCCAAATCCACCACCTTTCCCAACTCCTCCCTTTCCACCTTTTCCAATCTCGCCTTCAAATACACCATTTTTTCCAATACCCCCTTCAATTGTACCACCGTTTCCAATCATGCCTACAAATCCACCTTATTTTCCAATACCTACACCTTTTCCAGTTCCTCCACAAATTCCTCCACCTTTTCCAATCCCTCCTCCAAATCAACGTCCTTTTCCAATACCTTCGTTGATTCCTTCACCTTTTCCAACCCCACCTCATTTTCCAATTCCTCCGCCCTTTTCAATTCCATCACCAAATCCTCCTCCTAGCCCACCACCGAACCCGCCATTGCCACCTAATCAGTGCTGAAATTATCGTTGTGAGTAACTGCACCCCGAAAAAAAATGTTAAACAACACCCTAACAAGAATTCACTAAGAATGAACAATATTAAGTAGGGATCTACTGATTGATAATATATATATATATACTGAAACTATATATGTGAGCAATTACACACCAAAAAAAAAAAAGGTGTTAATCAACACCCTAATGAGAATGCACTAACAAATTAACGATCTTAATCTTGAATATACTAATTGATACTATATAAAAAAAAATAGAACTGTGTCAAACTACTCATTCCTTTGTCTATGCCTAGGTTAAATTAGATCTCATCTTCTTTTATTTTTCATTACATGTATTTTTATTTTTTTGAGTGTATTGGATTCTCACACTAAGCTATAACACTAAATTTTCCTCAATGCAATGAACATAGGATTAGCTAAAATAATAAAACTAAACTTTCCTCTATGCAATTAGCTATAGAAAACATCGGATTAATTAAAACAACATAATTCTTACTAGGACCATTGCCACATAAGCATGATTTTCCAAAATATTATCGTATGGTGTGATGTTGCGCTCCATCTAATGGATAGAGCGACTTGACATGTATAGGGTTCCTGTGACACTTCATATATTTTTGGATCAATCCATGCCATGTATAATGGCTAATTTGTGTTGTCTTGTTGCATTAGATCAAGTGATCACACACTCTAATAAGACCCTCAAAATTTTTCTTAAATGCTACATTCTCATGTCACAACTCCTAATCAAGAGTCTAATCTCCAATTATTGCTACATTAGTCATCTTAGCTCTCCACAACTAGTAAGTTGGTCATCCTAGCTCATATCCATTTTGTTTCCTAATTAACAAATAAACATTAAAGAGAAATGGTAATTCAGACTTGAACTCAAGATTCATGAATTGATGTCATAAGGCAAGTTTGTGATTTCAATTTATATTTTTTGCAAATGGATAATTTTATTCTAAGCGATAAATTTTGAACCAAATATTTTATTTTAAGAATGAATCTTATTATTTGCATTGTTTACCTCTCTTTGACGGATATACATCAATTTTTAGTGTCAATTTATGGACTTGGTGTTCAATTAGTGATGTTAAATGTGTTTCCTTTATCACCCTCATTTTTTGTCACCTGAGATCGATCAACATTCACCATCAATGTTTGTAAATCCCTTGCCACTTGTACTTATCAACCTATCCCCATATCTCTACCCATGAGTTCCTCTCCATGGGAAGATTTATTTAGCTTCTTCCATTGACTTGTTGTGGTGTGGATGGAACTCCATTATTGAGAGACTGTAAAAAATTAATATAATATGTAATGTTAAGCCTAACCAAGCTTCACTTCTTGACCATTAATCAAACATCTCATACATGTATCACTACCCACAACATTACCATTTAAAGTATATATGTAAAATAACAATGTTGTCAGAGTCATGTAATCCATCATTAATCCAAACCCTTTGAGGCTTTCCCCATGTTTTGATTTTTTTCTTTGACATGGTTTTTAAAGATTTACTGCATTAAACATCATATGTTAAATTTGGGTGATATTAAACATAAGCCCAAAACTTGCAAATCATTTTCAATCAATTCATCTTAAGTGTGTGGAGGCTCTTCAAATATCTAAACAACATGGAAATATCTCTTTGGTACATGTATATTTCACACATGCAACCTTGCTAAAATACAATGAGATTGAACCATGTGTATTAACAAAATGAATGTAAAGACTAATCTAAATTGTACATTTCTTAAATGACAACATTTTTTGATAACTTGATCATCGATACATGGATGTGGGTAGAGGAAGTTTCATATTTTTCCTACAAACCATGTTATCAATATTTCACATACTAGAAGATGATAGTTTTAAAATGATGTAAGTTTGTTTCTTTCCAACAAAAGAGTTAAGGGTATTAAATTAGATTTAACTGAATCCCATGGGTATTACAAGAATTCTTTTTTGAGGGGAATTTAATGTGAATTCATACTCAATGTATTGGAACAATGCCATTAAATGTTTACAAGTAACATGAATGTGTAAAAAGCTTGTGGATAGGTTACTTTATCATTCTATATGGGAAAACTGAAATGACCACCAATTATAGCACTTGTGTGAGCGAGTAACATCTTTGTTTTTTTTGCACTCTAACCTATTGATCCCATCTCACCCAAATTTTTTTCGCTTTGATTGAGTTGTATCAACTATCCATGAAAATGTCCCAATACATAACAATCACCCTCAATTCTATTTTAATCCAATATTCCTCCCACCATAAGTCTATTTATGATTAACTCAATGGAATCTTATTTTGGAGGGCACTATACATGACTAAGATATTTTTGGGGCACTATAAAAATCACCAAAATAATTATGCTAGTTAATAAATTAATATTTTTACAATAAAAATATTAAATTTATTAATTAATAATAAAAATATATATAAATGAAAAAATAATGATAATAAATTTGTGATTTATTAATTAATAATAAAAAGTTTAACAAAATATTTTCAATATATATTAGATCTCATTTTCAAAATATTGATCATACTAACAATCTTCCTAACCTCTTAACTCAACAAAAGTATGGTGATCTTGGAAAGCTTCTCTTAATGCTTTTCGAGCACAGAAACAAAATTCTAAAGAATCACAAGTAATCACTTACCCTCTTAAGGTCCAATAGACCAATTAGGTCTTAGTGGAAGTTAATCATCATCATCATATATACAAACTTTAATTCATATAAAAATTAATATTATGATGATGACGATGATGATGATTATGATTAACGTCCACTAAGACTTAATTGGTCTATGTTTCTGTACTCGAAAAACATTAAGAAAAGCTTTCCAAAATTACCATACTTTTGTTGAATTAAGATCACCATATATAATCACTATTTTATAAATATACAAACTTAAATTCATATAAAAATTAATATTATATATAATCACTAATAAAATAAATTTATATAAAAATTCATATTATATATAATCACTAATTAAATAGCGTACGAAAAATATTGAGAAATATATGTTATTTTTAGTTTTAAATTAATATTATTAGAAATAATAAATAGGGTAGAAGAAATATTGAAAAATATACGTTATTTTTAGTTTTAAATTAATATTACTAAAAATTATTTCTTATCCAATTGACAAAAAAAAAAAAAATTGAATAACATTTTAAATACTTCAATTATATATTTAGAATCAACCATGTGCATATTAGCGAGTGAATACTCATTCAAAAAAGAACGGCGACTCCTTTCCACATTTCTATTAAGCTATTAGACTTTCTATCTCCACATGTAGAACTTGATGTATTCATATAACTTAGACTTTGTATCTCCATCTTAGGTATGATGTATTCATATAACTTAGACTTTGTATCTCCATCTTAGGTATGATGTATTCAAATCACATAGACTTTCTATCTTTCACATGTAGAACTTGATGTATTCAAATCTTAAATATATATTTTGCTTGATGAAAGAAAATTGAAGATGATTAAGAGATGATTTTTGAAAGTTAAAACATTATCATTATGTTTGACCGTTTTTGCATGGATTTATAACATTATTGGTAATGACGTTACATTTTGAATTGGTGAAAAAATGTTGTAATATTTTATATGATTTTGAAATGGTCAAATATGACACATGTTTTGTAAGATTTTGAAATAAAGAAATATTTATGTTTTATAAATAATTGTATGATATATATAAATATATTTTGATGAAATAATATTATTAAAATAATAATAATAATAATAATTTAATTTTAAATTTATTATCAAATAAACACCAAATTGATATATAAATATAAAATTTTGACTAAAAAATAATGTTAGATAAAAGGAAATACTTGTTGTCCACCTTAAACGCTCTGTGATTCGCTTGCACGAACGATACCGTCAACACTAGTTGTTCCGTTCTCTTCGGGAAGAGGTCGAGCTTGACGTTCAGGTTGAATTTTTCTTTTCGTTGAATTTTGAATAAAAAAATGCAATTGAATTTGCACTTTGACGATGGATTCGCTGGGCCGGCGCGAAATGGTGATGTCTTGAAAGCCTTTTTAAGTTAATGGTGACGACTTGAAAGCCTTTTCGAAGTTAATGGTAATGACATGAAAACCTCAAGTTGCTGGCCATCTATTCAATCCGACGTCAAAGGGCAAATGCAATGTGTGGTGTATGAAATTCCAAGTACCCTTAAACAACTTGATTACTTCTATAATTACATGTCAATTATAAATGAATAAATGTAATTATAAAGATGTTGTTATACATTTGACTAGTTTGTAGATTTAATATTTGTTACCCTTGAATATTTGATATTAATCTATTTAATAAAATTATATTCCAGGTTGTTAATGTTGCTGGATATTTGACACTAATATATTTAGTGAAGATATCATGACTATTTTATTTACTAAAAATATCATGGGTACTTTAGTTTGAGCTAGTTTAGTGGGCAAATGTTTACTAAAAGTACTTATTCAATTGACAAATAACCATGTTTTTTTCATGGTGTTAATGTAGATGGGTTATTTGTGGGCTTTGGTTTTTCAATATATAAGAATTAGAAAAAGTAAAAGGTTGTGAAACATTTAGAGTGGTAGAAGTTTTTTTGATCGCATCTATAAAAGAAATGGGTTTTGAAGTTGAAGGTTTCCCAATGCCCACCACTCCTCCATGTCAATACAACAACAAAATAAAGATTTAAGATTTAACAATGATGTGGTTACACAAAGGAATTATGTCCTCAAGTTGTTAACCCGAAAAATTAAACATTGTTGATCAACATAAAAATTTTGTTAACCCCCAAAAATTAAACATTGTTGATCAACATAAATATTTATTGATAGCTCAAATTTCTAATTGATATCTACCACCTAATCAACATAATTCACCCCAAAAAAATATTAAAACTTTGATAATATATTTAATAATTAAATATTTTAAAGATGAAATTATTATTAAAATATTTTCAAAACTAAAATATATATGTTTTCCATTGAATTATTATTTAACCACAACCATTAAATATTTGATTATTTAATCATTAACTTAAATTTTACGAATAATATGATGGTTAGAAAATTACAATTAATTACTCATACGCCTTTACTTTCTCTTAACCGTAGTATAGTATGAGTGGCTTAATCGTATATGTTTTGTCACGACACTCCTGCT
>ML785605.1:529532-560885 GCA_009831015.1 Picea engelmannii | reverse complement strand
TATATATATATATATATATATAAAATGAATTTAAAATTTTGTATTATGGATACAATTCCTTTTAATGATATTATAATAATTATACATATCGATTTATCGATTTATCTTATAAAGAAAGTCAAACCATATCTATTACAATACATTTTTGATATGACACTAAGGTATATTTCAATATATTTTTGTTCATATGACACTAAGCTATATATTTACAATACATTTTTTTCATATGACACCAAGCTATATATTTTGTGGTATATATACAACCCAAATATATTCTCTTTCTCCAACAAAGGTAAGGAAAAAAGTATGCACAATGAAAACTATTAATATTTTTTAAAATGGATGAATATTTTATTATTAATAATGTTTTAATCAAATTATTAGATATTGAAAATATTCAATTACTAAAATTATTATGTTTTTAGATTTTGAAAATTTTAAACACTATATATTTAATTGTTTGATTATATAATTTTTTTATTTTTTAAAATATAAAAAAAAGTTTTTTCATGTGCAAAATGATTATTTTTCCTTTTCTTTATTTTATAAAAGATTTTTTTTTCATAAAGACTATTTTTTTCCATACAACGTAAAAATATATATTTATTGTTTGATTGCATAAAATTTTTATTTTTTGAAATATAAAAAAAAATTCTAATTCTTTTAGTGTATTTTATAAAGAATATTTTTTTCTTTATAATAAAGACTATTTTTTTTCTATACGATAACCTCAAAGTAAAGATACATAAGTAAAAATACAAGGAAAGAATATTTTATAGACACTATCTTTTTCTTTCAATAAAGACTATTTTTTCCATACAATAACCTCAATGTAAAGATACATTGGCTGGGGTCTTAGTCCAGCCAGGAGAGGGAGTTTGCGAGCATGTCATCATTATTACATCAATAAGAACTTGTTGGGGCCTTCGTTGTCATATAATCACGACGAGAAGTTCGCATTAGCCGGTGGAAAGAAGAAAGTTATAGAATTTCAGCATGGAAAATGAAACCATGAAAGTGTGTCACAATTTTTATTAAAATATAGAGATATAAATCTCATATTTTAAGTATTTTTCAACTAAAACTTTTAAAATTTTAAAATTCATATAGTATAAGAAAAACATTATTTTGTAATAAAAAAAAAATTTGTAAAAAATTATGGTTTTTTTTTTTAAATTTACATGAAACATTCTATTAGTTTATCAAAATATTATATAAAGAAAAAATTCTTTAATGTTGGCGTCGTTTGGCAAGTGTCGTGTAAATGGAAGGAAATATGTAAAAAGAGGTCTCAAGGTTGATTCTCACTTTGATTTACTTGGAGGGTATGCTTGCGGGCTATGCGTTACTCCCTAGGGGTTATAAGGCAACCAACAGGATTCGACCCCTCGGGGGGTGCAGGGGGCAGAGCCCCTGAAATTTTTTTCGCACCGGGACGACATATTACCGAGACAATATATTTCCAGGACCACATGATATTTAGGTTGTTTTTCAGCACATGGTTTTTGCCGATGGTTTTCTATTTCCAGTTAAGGAATTAGGGTTTTGGACTAATCCAGGTCATTGGGTTAGGGTTTTGGATGTCGTTGGCTCCTATATGTATATTGTATTGTAAACAATGTATGAATATAATATATGCTGGTTTTCCCGGTTTGGGTTTCCAGGTGAAAAATCTCTGTGTAATGTTTGTATTTGCCATTGTATCTTTTCTGTTCTTTTCTGAATATCAGATTGCAGTAGATATTGTACAAGGTTAGAATTTACACTAAGGAGTGTTCTCCTAGTAATTAGTTGTCATGTTATAAGCCTCCTTTTGCACCCTTGAGACTCAACTCCCTTCATTGCCTTGATGAGAAGAGCAAGTTGTGGGGACTCTAGAGACGTAGAGGTATCCTATGGGATAACCCTAACAAGGAGACATGATCACTCGAATGATAGCACCAAGAGCACGATGGTAAATTTGTGTTAGAGGATGAGTTAGCCACTAATCGTCATTGAAAATCCTTTGATTCCTAATGAGAGTTGTGCTACCAATTGCTGGAAGAACCTAAGAATATTGAACTTCTATCGAGCCTTTTCTTTCCATGGAGTCCATTCTTTGTGAGGCCTTTTTCTCCATTCTTAAGACTAAACTTTCCAAGAGAATGCCAAGACTCTGCCTAAGTAAGAAGAATTATGATCGATTAATTCTTCATCCAGGTGGTTGAGATGACTAGACCCATTGCTATGCATGTCGCCAGTTGTGGGAGACAACCTGGCCAAGAATCCTCGCTCTCCTGAGTTTGTTGTTGATCAATAAATGAGGACATAAATTGCCAACTAGTATTCCCTCCTCGGTCTTGGGCACTTGCCTTGTTCCTAGAGATTGATTAATAACATCCTCGTGGATGGGTTCCATGGGGTTTGCATCTCCAACACCTCATACAGGGATGTACACATTTATGTTATATATATATATATATATATATATATGCTACGTCCATGGAAAAGCCCTCAAAATCTGTGAGAGAAGGTGGGGAGGCCGAGCATTTTTGCAATATTGGGAGCTCAATATCAAGAGCATCTTACTCATTAACAAGAATATCTTATAGACCCATTAAGGACATCACATGTCACTTACAAGGAATTGAGTCTTGGTGGGGAGGGTAACAACCATTCCTCTCAACCACCCAAGCTACATCCAATGAACTATATATATAATTTTTCAAATTTGATATCAATTATATGTTCATCTTTGTGAATTTATGGAAGTGTTAATAAGTAAATTTTATTTGAAGTGTTTATTTAATATTCAAAATAAATAGAATATTAATTTATTTTATATATTTCATTTTTTAATTATTGAAAATTGTATTTTTTATTATTTTTTCATGTTTATTATTTAAATTTAAATTCTAAGAAAATATCTTTATATTCCCAAATTTTTTTAATTTTTTTTTAAATGTATAACCTTAAAAAAAATTATATGTTAAAAAAATTTATATATTATTGAAAAGATGATAGAATAATAATCAATTGGCCACTTCAAATGTAATAAGGGATTCCAACACTTAAACTACTTAAAATTGTAGATTATAAAAATATTCTAAAAAGTAGCATGACTTCTAAATAGAATAGACCTAAATTTAGGATTTGTAATACTTCAACAACTTTCTTTATACATATAATTGTAACTTCAATAATTAAATTTTGTAATGAATATAGGGTGAATTAGAATCCATTAAA
This sequence comes from Picea engelmannii, assembly GCA_009831015.1. Classification (NCBI taxonomy): domain Eukaryota; kingdom Viridiplantae; phylum Streptophyta; class Pinopsida; order Pinales; family Pinaceae; genus Picea; species Picea engelmannii. The sequence continues at coordinate 557,660 of ML785605.1, read as the reverse complement.
ACTAAAACTGGATAATATAATTTAGTGAAATGTGTGATGAAAATTTAATATTTAATATTTTTTTTAAATTGAATTCTTATTTTTTATATTCAATAAAAAAACAATTTGTAAGGAAATATGTTGTGTGATCTTATTTATTTATTTATTTTTAATTTTAGACTTAGATCCCATTTATTTTTTATTTTAGATGTACATTTTACTTATTTTTTATTTTTATTTTAGATGTGGATCTCACTTATTTTTTATTTTTAATTTTAAAAAATATATATATATTTTTTAGACTATCTAAAACACGCTTTATATACATTTGTGTTCTTATTATATTTTTTCCTAGTGTTTACATATTTTTTATAATTTTTTGGTTGTGTATTTTTTATGCTACTAATTTGAATACCTTTGGAACTATGGAAAAATTTTGAAGTATAAGTTTTCAAAGGAAATAAAGGAAAAATATTTATGAAATTGAAACTATGAAAATGATATTGTTTGGTTGTGTAGTTTTTATGCTACTAATCTAACTAACTTTGGAACTATGGAAAAAAATGTGAGTATAAGTTTTCAAAGGAAATAAAGAAAAAAAAACTATTAAATTAAAACTATTCTAAAGAGGATTCATTGATGAATCCATTGGCATCAACTCTGCCACATAAGATGAAAGACATGAATACCCCCTGGAAGTTGAAATTAACTTGATTGAGGACTTAAACCCTTGATTGAGGGCTTAAACCCTTGATCAAGGTTCTTGCAGGTTAATAAAAATAGTTGGATTGAGATAAAGGTATTCATGGATAAATAAAAGGGACCTCTATCGAACTCTATAGCTTGATTAAGGTTTTTCTTAACACAATCTAACACCTTGATCAAAGGTTTGGCATGCTTGTCAAGAATCATCCATTGAGGGTTTATTTAAGATTGTAGAATTATTTAAGTGTTTGATATTGAGATTTTAATAACTAGATCGAAGTCTTAAAATTACCTCAAGGGTGAGTTAAAAAAGATGGCGGAGTTAGACTGCCGAAACCCTATAAGCGGTGAGGGTTAAGCCAATTTTGGTCCTAACTGTTTCTAGGGCTACAGGTGGTTAAGGAAGGCGGCGATGTAGTTAGTTGATGATTGAGTAGACAAGGAAGAGCTGGTAGGTTTCAACATGGATCCATTGGAGGGTGTAGACATTTGGGGGACGCCAATTGGAACTCAACCCATCACATGTTGTGCCTCATCGAGCTGGAGTAAGGATTTGGGATCTTTCCTGTCAGTAGGTTTTTTCTCCCCATTGCTTTCCTCGTTAGGGTTTTCATCTTTCTGTGGGATCGATCTCTCTCTTTCTCTCCTTGTTCATGAGGGTGCAATGTATGACAAAGGACATTTTTTTGGTGTATTTGAATCAACATAGACTACACTGTGGGATTACCCTTTCTCTTATTGGGAGGAAGTGTCACCAACAAAATATTCTTGGAGGTTGGGACTTCAGGATCTAGGGGGATTTGAAGATATCAGTTGGACTCAACACTCTGGCTCTTTTTCTCCTAGTCAAACAATCAGTCCCCTCTTTTCATAAGGGGTTAGCTTAGATCATTTAGCCTCACTTGTGTTTAGGATTGACTCCTAGTGTATTCTCTACCTCTAGACTCGGTTCCATCTATGCCTCATCTGAAGTCACACCTAAGGCTTTCACAGGGTTTTATATCATCAGGGTTGGATCTAACTTAAATTAATTAGGTGCAGGCCTCTTCTTCACGAAAGAGGGAAAATAAATGTCTTCATCCCAAGAGTGCTCTGGTAAGGATCGTCCTAGGTGAGGATGTTATCGTGACTCATGTGTTGGATCTGTCGACTTCAACGGTAGTGGGGAATGTTCGGGGTAGGAGGCTAGGTGTCAAATCTCTTAACGTTGGGTGACAACACATTGGGTGGGCCACCTAGGGTCTGTGTTGGCGATGAGGTTTTTGGCTCGAGGTTGGTTATATTTTAATTTTTCAAAGCCTGAGAATGCTCAATGGGTTCTAAGCTCACCTTGGAGCATGGATTCAAATATGGCCTACCTTAAGCTCTGGTCGATAATTTTTTATGATGGGTTAGAGCGCATGGATGTTGTTCCCATTTGGGTTTGACTACCATGTTTTCCACTGGAGTTTTGGACTAAGGATATTTTCAAATTGATCGGGAACAAATTAGGGTCTTTTATTGATGTGGATATGTATGTGGTTGCACAGATATTAATACAGATAAACCTACGGGAAGGATTGGTGGAGGACTTGGAATTGGTGTCTGGAGGGAAGACAATCAAACAAAGGCTATATTATGAGGGAGTTCCCTTTTGATGTCGAAGATGCCATAACCAAGGGCGTATTGTTAGTCAATGCCCACTTTCCTTCAGAGCTAAGAAATTGAGAGATGGGGCTGTAAACAAGCGAATTATCCTGGATGGTCAGGAAATAGGAGCGTCCTCAATTACATATAGATTTATTCACCAAGAGGAGGAACAAAGATTTCAAGACCAGGTGAATGAGGAGGCGTCCTCAGTCATTCAGATTCCCACTACACAAATCACTTCGACATTTATAGATAGAAGTGAGGGGAAATTTGTCCCTTTATAGGAAATATTCTCAAATGGCAATCAATCGCGTCCAGATCTCACCCCACGGGGTATGTCTTTTATGTCTTCATGGTCAATAAATTTTCTAATAAATTCTTTTTCAGTTCTTGGAAAAGGTTGGATCGGACCCTTCCAATCCCTCTGTTTGACCCTGGAAATCCAAGACTCTCCTCTGTTTCCAACCCATGCCCAACTACAAACACTTTGTCTGTCATAGGTGGCCACAAACTCTCCCTCTCCTGAAATTTATCCTAGGGATTCAGAGTCATTCATGGACTCAGTTGAAGAAGCCATTGTTTACATTATTAGGAATCATCAGGGGATGGGTTCCTCGGGGTTCGGTCTGGATTTTTTTAGAAAAAAACCCCAAGTCGGAAGCTATCTCAAAGAGACAAGGTCAGAGATCCTTTCTCTCCAAACATCAGAATAAATCCTTAGAATATGTGGCAGTAGGTAAAAAACTCTCCATTTTTTGGGTTCTTAGAGCAGAGAATCCCTAGGAGATAGTTCCTCCATGAAAGTGATATCTCACAATTGTAGGGGTTTGCTAGGCCCCACTAATAACGTTTCCCTTAAGAGGATGAATTCCTCTCATGACCTTGACATGCCTCTATTACAAGAAACACTGGGATAAAGTCAAGTTGTGGTCTCTCTTTTTAAATCTATTTTCCCTCTTTGGTCTTTCATAGCGATGGATGCCAAAGGAAGGTGAGGAGGGTTAGAAATTGGATGGAACAAAAATAAGGCCAAGCTGCAAAATTCTTGGGGTTTTGAATCAGGCCTAGGTGTTGAGATAATATGTGTTGATATGGGAAGGTCCTTTACTCTCCTAAATATTTATGGGCCATCTCAAGATAGCGTTCCTTAATAGGACTCATTTCTTCATAAATTTTTTATTACAAAAGACAATGTGATCATCGGGGGGGGCCTCAATTTCTCCTTAGGGGTAGCAGAGGTATGGGGTGAAAGAGAACGAGTGGATCAACTTATAGACTTCTTTAGTCACTCTCTCTAAAAGGTCGGTCTGTTGGATCTTGTCCCTTTAAAACATGTCCATACTTAGCGAAATAAAAGGAAAGGGGATGACATAATATCGAAGATATTGGACCAATTCCTGGTTTCTGAAAAATTATGTTACAAACTAAACTCATCAAGAAGTGGATTGGGTGTGGAGGTGAATCAGATCACTCTCCAATTTTCTTTGAAATTTGGGGTGGTCCAGGAAAACCCCCTAGCCCCTTCAAATTTAATCCAGCATGGCTAAGGGAGGAAAGTTTCCAAACACTGGTCAAAATATGTTGGGTTCCTTTTGATCTAAATGGTGGTGTGGTGGCAGGGGTTCATTTTGCCTCAAATTTGAAGAAAGTTAAAAAGCAAGTGGTTATATGGGAAACAAAAAAAAGAACTAGGGATGAAAGGGATCTCAAGGAGATTGAGGAAGTACTACAGGTCATATATGAGTCTGATGGTGAAGGATACTAGTCCTCGGGCTCGAAAGAGGCCCTTTTGTCTCTAGAAAAACAAAAGAGGCAACTCTTACTTGATCAGGAGGAAGTTTGGAGGAAAAATAGCAGGGTGATATGGCTGAAGAGTGGGGATGAAAATACAAAATATTTCCAGGAATTTTCCAATGGGGGGAAATTAGGGATACAATATGGAGTCTGACAGGTCCTCAATGAAATAAAGTGTCATATTTTCAGGACATGTCGTGTTTAGGGAAAATTCATTTCCAGAACTTATTCAAAGCTCCAACTGAAGTAAATATTGCTGATATAATTCGATTATCGACCCCCTTCCCTCGATTCAGAAATGACGAATTGAACAAATTTTTGATGGAGGAGGTGACTGAAGATTAACTTCATGAAGTTATCGATAGCTTCCAGAAGAACAAAATCCCTGGGCTAGATGGGTGGAATGTAGACTTTTATTTGGGGTTTGATGAAACTTTAGGGAAAGATTTACTAGAAGTGGTTGAAGAATCATGCAAGGAGGGACACCTACACCCTCCTCTGAACTCAACCTTCATTTACCTCGTCCCCAAGACTAATACTCCACCATATATGAATGATTTCAGACCCATATCTCTCTACAATTGCATATATAAAATCTTGACAAAGGTTATAATCAAAAGAATAAATAAGATTCTTTTGAAGTCAATTTCAAAAAAACAATTCAAATTTCTAGAAGGACACCAAATTCATGAAGCTATTAGAATTGCCGAGGAAGGAATCCACTCTATGAAAATGAAAATATTAAAGTAACCATGCTCAAAATCAACCTTTCTAAATCATATGATTGAGTTAATCGGATATATATTATATTACTCCTTACTCAATTAGGTTTTGAGGTTGATTTTATCAAATGGGTGATGAGTTGTATATCCACCGCCTCTTTTGTTGTTTTGATCAATGTTTCAGCCTCTCCTTGATCAATGGTTCTATCTCCACATGTACAACTTAATATATTCCAATCTTAGATATATAATTTGGTTGATGAAAGAAAATTGAAGATGCTTTTTGAAAGTTAAAACATTTTCATATGTTTGACGTTTATGCATGGATTTATAACATTCTAACATAATTATTGGTAATGAAGTGACATTTTGAGTTGTTTAAGAAATGTTGTAATATTTTGTATGACTTTGAAATGATAAAAAACGATATTTGTAAAATGAAAATTTTGAAATGATAAAAAATGATATCTGTAAAATGAAAATGTTGTAATATTTTGTGGTTTTTGAAATAAAGAGATATTTATGTTTTATAATAATTATAAGATATATATAAATATATTTTGGTAAATAATATAATAATAATTTCAACTTCAAGTTCAAGACTAAGGTGTATGAATATATAGTTTTGGTTTCCAAAACATGAATAGAAAATATTCTTGATTTTAAAGCAAAGCATTTTAAGTTCATCCAAGTTTTCAACGTTGTTTATGGGCCAGGGTGACTGCGGCATGTCATTCCACGCATTAAGCCCCAATTCCATTTGGTCATGTGGATGTGTTTTTGAGCGATTAAACTTCTGGGCAATGAACTTCAGGTTAAATATCAATCTTACGTCACAGCGCAAACGCAATGTGTGGTGGATGAAATTCCAAGTACTGCGTTGGATTTGACGGGCGCGACCACGTGGAACCGAAACTTCCGAAAGCACAATTGTCTTTTGCTCCCTCTCTTTTAGGAAGACTTAAACAACTTGATTACTTCTATAATCACATATCAATTATAAATGAGTAAATGTAATTATAAATACGTTGTTATACATTTGATTAGTTTCTTGATTTCATATTTGTAAAAGTTGTTGGATATTTGATATTAATGTATTTACTAGAAATATATTAGATGTTGTTAATGTTGTTGGGTATTTAACACTAATATATTTACAATAGATATTATGATTATTTTGTTTACTAAAAATATCATGGGTATTTGACTAGTTTGAGTCATTTTAGTGGGTAATGGTTTACTAAAAATATTTATTCAATTGACAAATAACCATATCATTTTCATTGTGTGAATGTACATGAGTTATCTTATGGAGCTTTGGTTTCCACTATATAAGAACTAGGAAGAGTAAAATGTTGTGAAGCATTTAGAGTGGTAGAAGTTTCTTTGATTGCATCCATAAAAGAAATGGGTTTTGAAGTTGAAGGCTTCCTAGTGTCCACCACTCCTCCATGTAGATTTTAATTTTAACCTTTTACAATTATTACAGCAAACATATTTTCAGTGAAAGAACAAAAAATATACAATGGCAAACACACACATTACATAGAGATTTTTCCCTTCAAACCCAAACCAAGAAAACCAACATATTCTATATTCATCATATTCTATATTCATTCATATTATACGTTGTTTACAATACATATACGAGCCAACTACATCCAAAACCCTAATCCAATGACCTAGATTAGTCAACAACCCTAATTCCTTAACCAGAAATAGAAAACCATCGAAAAAAAACCATGTGCTAAAAAATCGTCCATAAATGGACATGAAAACCAAGGACTACCTAAAAATGGACACAACAACCTAGGAATGAATACAGTTTCGGAGATATTGCCCTTGAACCCTTGCACAAGAGGCTCTGCTCCCTTGCAACCCCCCCTCTTACCCATTGCGCGCCCAATGCAACATAGACACTAGCTCTAGTCATGCAAAGAATATAACACATATCCAACACTCCATGTAAATACAAAACCAAAACAAGGATTTAATATTTAACAATGTTGTGGTTACACAAAGGAATTATGTCCTCGGGTTGCTAACCCCCCAAAATTAAACATTGTTGATCAACATAAATATTTCATGATAACTCTGATTTCTAGTTGATATCCACCACGTAATCAACATAATTCACCCACAAAATCAAGAACTTCATGGAAAGAGTCTTAATCATTATCTGAAATCTTTTCTTGGCATTAGCCACGAGTCAAAAGTTGTCTTTAAGTCACGGTCCACATAAAAAAATGAACAAGGATTTCTTCAAACACTTTACAAGTAAGATTTGCAAACACTTGGTAATCATCCTTGGAATAAGGACCGTTAGTCTCTATCTTGGCAATAATATCCTACGACTTCTTGTTAATGTTCCAACCATAGAGTTATTCACAATATTGTGACCTATCCCTATGAAAGGAAAAAAAACATTGGTTTGCAAATTCCCAAGATCTAATGTTACATCGATTTGTTCTACTTCAAGATCAAATGTTAGAGCAAGAGACAATAGAAACCCAATGGAAGACAATTTTGCAAGAGGAGAGAAAATATCACCAAAGTTTATTCCCTCCACTTGGGAATATCCTTTTGCTACTAGGAGAGCCTTTTACTTCTCCACTCTCGCTTTTGCATTGATATTTTTCTTGAACACCCATTTGTTATCAATATGTTTTCTTCCATCAGGAAACTTGAGCAAGTCACATGCCTCATTTTTTTCCAAGTCTTGCATTTCTTCAATTGTGGTTTTCTTCTAGAGTTTACGCTCCTTAGAATCATTTTCCTCTCTAATAGTTCTAAGATAATCTTCAATAGAAAATATATCAAAGGTAGAATGAAAATGTAGTGGACTATACCTTTCTACTTTCCATCTTACTCGAACATATCTTCTCAAGACCAAGGTTTGTGGTCCCTCCTTTCCATCTAACATATAGTAACTCATCTTCACCCCTTGAGAAAAAATCTCCACCCTCCAAACCAAACTCTATTTTTTCTGTTTCTCCTTCTCTTTCTTCATATTCATGCTTGGGACTGCTTTTAAATTATTTGAGGGTCACATCACAACTATAAATAGATTCCAAATTTTGTAGACTTTTACTCCACATTTATAACCAATAAAGATACATTTCAATGCTTTATTGTCCATATTACTCATTTTATCCTTTGGAACATGCACATATGCATCACATGAAGATGTGAAAGAGAGGGTTTCTTCCTAATCCATGCCTCATAAGGAGTGTTATCAACCAATGTTGATGTAGGTGATTAGTTAATCAAATAAGATGCAATATATACTACAGTTTCCCAAAATTACTATTTTATGTATAGACCACTTAGCATACTTCTTTCCTTTTCCATCAATGTTTTGTTTATCCTTTTTACAACTCCATTCTATTGATGTGTGTATGCAGTTGTATTTTTTCATGTTATTCCACACTATTTATAGAATTGCTCAAAATATTTCCCATGGAACTCTCATCCATTTCCAGACCTCAACACTTTTATTTTATTCTCTATTTGGTTTTCTAAAAGATCTTTAAACTCTTTGAGTTTTTTGAAAACCATAGATTTATTATTCAATAAATACAACCATATTTTCCTATAGAAGTTATTTATAAATGCAACATAGTAGAAAGATCCTCCTAGAGATGGAACAAGTATACATCTAAATGCATCAATATGTATTATCTCTTAGATCCATTTTTCCGTTGTATCACAAAATATGAATCTAATCCAATTTTGTTTACCATATACATAATGTTCATAGAAGTTAAAATCTAAAGAACAATCATGTTTTAAGTTCAACCTTGCATTTACTATGCAAAATAGGAAGGACATCATGTTTTAAGTTCAACCGTGCATTTATTGGGTTTTTGGTCAATCTTGGAATATGTAGAACACTAGGAAGTATTTAAACCCTTGCATATTTAAGAAACAAGAACACTCTTACATGTCATATGATTTTCATTGTCAGGTCATCTCTAAGGAAGATATTGCCTCCATTATACTTTTCATATTCACGAATCTGCTTCTTGTGAGGATTCTTATGAAAATAAACACTTGATTTGATTAATAACGGATCATGATCTAAATGTGTATTTGTAGATTCCAAGAACACATCCCATCCCTATTCTAAGGAGTCATTTTATTCTATAGAAGGAGAATCATTAGATCCATTGTTTTCATCAACATTTTTTTAATATATAATATTTTTTATAATTCCCAACTTTATCACATTTCTATCATTTCATTATAAATTGTCCAATATATTTAGTTCTATTTCTAGATTTAGACTTTCCCTTAAAGATTTTTTTTCTATAGTTAAACCTCTTACAAATAAGACATTCTTGGCCACACCCTCCATGGATTTTCTCCTCATTTCGTCTGATAAAAAGGATACAAATACATCCTCAAAATTCAATGTGCATTAATAAATATTACCAATTGATACAATAATATTATCAAAAGAGTCTAAAAAATAGCATAATAGAGTAATAAGCCTATATTCTTCCTCCATATTAATAAAAACAAATGCACGTTGACTTACTACAATACTAAATGAATTTATGTGCTCCATCATCCATCTTAACATGATACAACTTATTTTAAAGAAACAAATTGTTTATCAAGGACTTTGACTAATACAAATCTCATAACTTATCCAACAACTTCTTTTCTTTTTCTTCTCCAAATACATTCAACAACACCAAATTTGAAAGGCAGAGTTGATTTGTTTTATTTCATTTATTTCCATCTTCTCTTTGTCCTCTTTTGACATACTAGTGGGTTTTGTACCTTGATCCACAACAACCCACTATTCTCTATCTACACAAATATCTTCCATATTTAGCTTCCATAGCTCAAACCTCTCACTATTAAATTTCTCAGTCTAGATTCGGGAACTATTTCCATTCCCTTCCACCCAATAATTACTACAATAAATCTCCCATTAATACCATGTTTATCACAGACCTCAGATAGTCATGATTCGTCAATAATGAGATAAAACCTAACAACAAAGGCATCCCCCTAAAGCTAATAACCTTTCACTGATACAAATATAAGTTTTAAACATATGCAAGTGAATCAATGTAGACAAATTCTTATGAAAAATAGAAAAACATGATAATGGCGCTCATATAGTACACAAAGATTTACCTTAGAAAACCTTAACAAGGAGAGTTGGACTAACCTAGATTTGTTGGATTACTGAGTGGGGGGGTGAATTAGTAATAGAGAAATCTAATCCTTTTTAACCATATAATGCAAGAGTTATATCAATGTAGCATTATCATCCAATATTTGCAGAGTAAATAAACAATGAACAAATGAAAAATCATACACATACACAGTACACATGTCTTTTTACGTGGAAACCCAAAGCACGAGAAAACCACATAATGTTTTTTCTTATATGTCTTGAAGAATTACATTCATTGGAACCACCAATTTCCTTTGTTTTCCAGTTGCAACTGGAAGGAAGCTCCAACCCCCTAGTTTCTGAGGCTACAACCTGAGGGAAGGTCCAACCCCCTAGTTTCTCAGGCTACAACATGAGGGAAGCTTCAAATCCCCAATTCTCTGGCTATAACCAAAAGGAGTATACAACCCCCTATGTTCTCCGGCTACAACTGGAAGGTGGCTACAACCACATGTCCTTTCCCCGTCCAACCACCCTGACGTATAAGTAGAATGATGGAACCATTGTCACACTATCACTCTGAGATATATTGTTGTAAACCTGTACCAATCAACCTGAACCAAACAACTTGTACCAATAACCTGAACCATGTATCAGCCATGCATCAACATGTACCTCAACCTGTAATCAACGTGTACCATAAACAAGTGCATCAACCATGCACCAACCTGTACCTCAACTTGCAAAACTTCCTTAACTTTAACAACAAGAGACTAGCATTTTCATCAAACTTTACTTTAGTCTCACATGACTAGTTTTGGATAAGTCAACAACCCTAACTTGAAATAATCATAACTATGTACCTGTAATGAATAAAGATTTGAAAATAGTACACAATGTGCTTCAGTGTGTTTTATGCAATTCCTCCATGTGTCACTACTTGGAACTCTCAGAAAATGAGTTATAACAAAAATGGCATACCTTGTTGAATTCTGGCTTATTCTAGAAGGAGAACTTGTAGAGTGTGCCCCACACATGAATATTCATTGTATGGATCTGAAAATATTACACAAATACTATAGACTGTACTCTAACCAATACATTTGGTCTTACTGAATTTGGATCTGTTATGAATAAGTTATGACATTTTTACTTGAAACACATGTTTTAGACTAGTTTTAGGACTAGCCGCAAACCCTATTTTCCACGGAGTGTAACTCCAAAAATACAATGACCCACAAGTTGAAATTTGTACCACAACTACTTGGATATGTTTCCTCAATGGCCTCCCAATTTCATGGTCTAAATCATTCTAGAAAGAAACGTTATTGTAAAAATGGTGAGATGACCTGTAAATAACATACCTTAGAAAACATCATCAAAAGAATTTATCCTCCCTTGAATTTTGGCCTTCTGTACTTCACATTCTCTGAAATTCGGCTTAGATATCCTTTGGCTACCTGATTCACCTGTAGATATTCAATATGCTCAAGTGTGATTAAAATGAGAGAGTCTTTCCTCTTATTTATACTCTCCAAGTAGCTTCCTTAGAAGCATATTCTAGGCTACTTTTTCCACATAACCACTTTTTCCACATAGTCACCTATCTCCAACTTTGCCCAATTTACCACTTTTCCATGTATCCAATAGCCACTTGACCACTCAACACATTTTCCTCATTTTAGGGTTAACCTTCTTATAACCACTTTCCATAATTAGAAAGTTCTCTATTTAGTTTATTATTTAAATAATCCTCCTTGACCTTGTCACTTCACTTTATTGTTTAAATAATCCTCTTTGATTTTGTTACTTCAATTTATTATTTAAATAATCCTCTTTGACTTTGTCACTTCACTTTATTATTTAAATAATCCTCTTTGAATTTTTCATTTCACTTTATTATTTAAATAATTTGTTCTTTGCAAGCACTTTGACTTCTTTGACCTTTTGGGGTTTCAAGCCAATCATATGAGGGTCCTTCAACTTCGTAAGGCCATAACTCTCAAATCATGAGGAGTTATGTGATGTTCCACATACCATCGGAAATGGTATGACATGTACTATCTATCTATAATAGTCTTACCTACAAATATATCAAAACTCATACTATTGTAGATAAAGAAAACTTGGGTCCATTACCCAAACCTTTGTGCTACCAAAATTCGCTACTGGACTTTGTTCAAGGGTTGGCATCAATGACAACCAACCTAATTAATCAATAATATTTCCCTTTGGCATTGACGGCAACACTCTGATGCAATATTGAAATCATATCACTCATTCTCCCCTTGGAACCATGCCTTTGTCCTCTACATCTGATAAATATATCCCCCTTTGTCATCAATGGAAAATGTATCTTTCCATTTGGGGTTGCTCCCCCTAACTGACTCGTCTGATCTCTTCTTTATGGTGCTTCCTTGTGTACATCTAAGACATATAATATGAGCATTCAAAAGAATTCATTTTAGAGTAGAAATAACTTTGAGTCTCTGGCGAAGATACTCAAAGGCTTCTCGTGGAAGTGATTTTGTAAAGATGTCTGCCACTTGTTATTTTGTGCCTGCATATTCAACTATGATGTTCTTTTCTGCAACTTGTTCTTGTAGAAAGTCATACTTGATTGGAATGTGCTTCATCTTGGACTGCATCATCGGGTTCTTTGAGATATTGATGGCGCTTGTATTATCACAGTAGATTGGAATGGGATCATCATACTCAACTTGTATATATGTTAGAGCTTGTTTCATCCATGGAACCTGTGTACAACATGTTGTTGCTACAATATACTCTGTCTCGGTTATAGATAAAGATACTAATGATTGTTTCTTACTTATCCATGATACTAAATACTCACACAAGTAGAACGTTGCTCCATTGGTGCTTCGTTGGTCATCAATGCAACCTACCCAATCTGCATCTATGTAGGCAATAAGTGATAGATCCTTTCCTTCCCTTTTGGATACCATAATCCAAACTGTTTTGTTCCTTTGAGATATCTAAAAATCCTCTTCACTGCTATTACATGTGAATCCTTTGGTGATGCTTGAAATCGTGCCACCTGTCAAACTGCCTGCATTACATCTAGTTTGGATGTTGTCCTATATAGTAGGCTACCAATCATTGACCTATATTGCCTCTGATCTGTAGACTTTGAATCATCACCTTTGCTCAACTTGCAACTGGTTTGCATGGGAGTGATAATTGGTTTGCAATATTCCATTCTTAACCTCTTTAGCATTTCTCTGATATACTCAGTTTGAGAAATAAAATTCCTTGGTTTCTTTGATGTATTTGACGACCCTAAAAGAAGGATAATTCTCCAAGTAATGACATTTCAAATTCATTATGTATGTCCTTTGCAAATTTTTGGCTTAACCTCTCATCAGTACATTCAAAAATAATATCAACATAAACTTCAATTAATAAAATACTATCTTGAGTTACCTTGATGTAGATGTTGTTGTCTACACTTCCCTTTCTGAACCCTGCCTACTGTAGATATTTGTCCAGTCTAGATTACCATGCTCTAGGGTCCTGTTTTAGACCTTACAAGTCCTTCTTTAATTTACACACATAATCTGCTTTCTATGACAACTGAAATCTTTCTGGTTGTTTAATGTAGACTTCTTATTCAAGTTCCCCATTCAGAAAAGATGATTTTACGTCCATCTGATACACTTTAATATTTTTGGAGAATGCATAAGATAAAAGAAATCATCTTGCTTTCATTCTAGAAACTGGGGCAAATGTCTCTTCAAAGTCGATTCCTTCAACCTATGCATATCCTTTACATACCAATCTAGATTTATTCCTTGTAGCTTGTCCATCTTCATTCAATTTATTCATGTATACCCACTTTTTGTCAATTACATTCTTATCCTTTGGTCTTGGAACCAATTTCCAAGTGTCATTTTTCTCTATTTGATCCAATTATTCATCCATGGCCTTATTCAAAAATTCATCCTTGTTGGCCTCTTCAAAACATGTTGGTTCAATTGTAGATGAGAGTGCTAGGTGTGTTTATTCTAGTGAATGAATTCTTCTTCTAGTCTCAACTCCTGCATATTTGTTTCCGATAATCTGATCTGAAGGATGATTCTTTTGTACTCATATGCTAGGTGCCTTTGGAGGCACTTGTTGAACTTTATCTTTTGCTTATATTGGATCCTCTTCATCTTCCCCTTCTACTTCTTTTTCATCTTCTTCTTCTTCGTAAAATTGTTCCATTGATTCATTTTCTTATTCCTTTAATTCTTGTCTACCTGTTTCATCAATTGTTACATTGATGCTTTCCACAACTTTGTTCAATCTCAGGTTGTAACACTTGTATGATTTCTTTGTACTTGAGTAACCAACACATACTCCTTTGTCTACATGAGGGTCAAACTTTCCCATTCTGCCATCTTATCTTTTGATGTAGCATTTGCTTCCAAAAACTCTGAAGTGCTTCACATTCGCTGGTCTTCATTTCCATAGCTTGTAGGGAGTTTTTTCAGTGTTGTTTCTGAGAATTATTATGTTTTGAATGTGAACTATTGTATGCACTACCTGTGTCCAAAATATATCTGTCAATTTGGAATCCAATAGTATTGTTCAAGCCATTTCCTGTAATGTCCTGTTCTTTCCTTCAACAACTCAATTTTGTTGAGGTATCCTAGCAACAAATAATTTCCTTTTTATTCCATGCCTGTTGCAGTAGTCCATAAATTCTTTTGAAGTGAACTCTCCTCCATTATCAGATCTCAAACATTTGATTTTTTAATCCATTTCATTTTCAACCATTTCCTTGTAGACTTTGAAGTTTTCAAAAGATTCCGACTTATTCCTGAGAAAAAAAACTGCAGTCATTCTTGTATAATCATAAACTAATAATATAAAGTATTTATCACCTTGTAAACCCTTTGTTGTAGTTGGTCAAACTAGATCAGTATGCACAATTTCTAGTGGTCTTGTCATTGAATATTTTTTTGATTTAAACTTGGTCTTTGTTTGATTTCCTTGTTGACAATGCTTGCATAAAGTGTTGGTTGGTTTCGTGATCTGGTTTTATTTCTCTAACTGCTTCCCTTTTGCTGATTTTGACAAGGTTATCAAAATGTATGTAACCCATTCTTCTATTCCATAGCCAATTTTCATCTTCCTTTCCTAGGAAACACTTTTCAGTTCCAATTTCACTTAATACATATATGTTGCTTGAAGTTCTCACAATTGTTGCAATCAATTTTCCTGAACCTTCTTTTCTTATCTCATAGTTTTGTGAATCTAAAGTAACTTTCTGAACTTGGTTACACATTTGAATCACACTTAGAATATTATGTTTCATATCTTCTACTGGTAGAACATTTTCTTCCTTGGTATTCTTTTTCCCAATTCTAATTGTGCCTTTTCCAATGATTTTAGTTGAATCATTATTTCCGAATGAGACTGATCCATATCTTTCCTTTCTTAATGTAAGAAACATGTCTCTATCACCTATCATGTGTTTTGAACAACCACTTTCAACATACCAACCACGTTTCTTCTTCTTAGCTTGTAGAGCGAGTGTGCATTCTTCATTGCTATACTGATTCTTCTTTCTTATCCATGTTCTTTTCTAAGGTTCATCTCTGTGACTGTTGTTGTTATGTTGTTCTCTGGGATGGAGTGTCATTATTCAATCTTTGCCCATGTGTTCAAAGTTGTTACATTTGTAGCATTCCACTTCAGTGCTCAAAGATTCAAACCTATTGTAACTTCTTCTCTGTGTTTCAGTAGGCATTCCTGGATAACCCTTTTGTGTATGAATTTCAAAGTTGGTTATGTTCATGTTGTTATCTTTTCAATTCATAGCTTTATGTCCAAAATTATTACATGCATAACATAAACAAAAAAATATAGTTTGATACCTGGGAGTTGAAGATCTTCTGAAAGGAGGTACTCTTATGAATCTTTCTTCTTCCTGAGGCCTATCTATTTCTGTTGGTCATTGATTCTGAAATATGAATCTTCTCGGTGGAGGAGTGTCCCTGTAATTTTATGTGTAGACCCTCCTATCCCCTTTGATTGTTTTTGCATAGCTTTTTGGATATGTTTCTTGTTTTGTTGTTTTGGTGCTTGATCCATTTTTTGTCTGATTGTATCCTAGTCTGGACTTGTCATGATGAGATTTTTGACAGCTGATAATGTCATTCAAAAATTTTGAGTTGTTCTCCATATTTTTCTTTTGAATATCCTTTCTTATTTTGACAATTTTTTCTTCCAAACTACCAATGATCATGTCCCTTCCTTTTAGTTGTTATTTGAGTTCTTCTTCAATTATTTTATCTTCTTCAATTTAAACCTTCAAATTTGTGATCATTTGTTCTAGTTCGTGAGTGCCTTATTTCTTGTATAGTTCTGATTGTAGTTTCTTGTTTTTATTCTTTTTTTTTTCCTGATAACTTCTATGACACACAACAATTCTTCTTGGCAATCAACTTCTGCCTCTTCATATTCTTCTTCGGACTCTTCATAGTCTTCTTTATCATAGTCTTCTATTGCCATGAATATAACTGTTTTTGTCTCACTGTCATTGACTTCATCTTCATCTGATGATGAGATGTCTTCTTTGGTGCATAATCTTTTCTTGAAAACGTTCTGTGGTTATTTGTCCTTTATATGTTTGTTTTCTATTTAAGTAACCGTCATCATTTCTCTTTTTCTTATGAAGACATTTGTTAGAAAAATGACCAATACCATCACAATTAAAACAAATCAAAGGAATCTTACCTCTATACCTATTGTTGGTTCCCTTGTTCAATCTTCTGACAAAGTTGGTCGCTTCTTCATTATCTTCGGATACGTCGCTATTGTTTCTATATTCTTTTTATATTTTCTTTCCCTTTTTTTTCACATTTTGGATGCTTTGAAGACTGCTTCTTTTATATCTGGATTTTCTTGTTCAGTTCTCAATTCATATGTTGTGAAGGTTCCATGTAGTTCATCCATTCTTATTGAGTTTTGATCTGCTCTTTCTTCTAGCGCTGATATCTTAGGGTCAAATCTCATAGGAAGAGATCTTAGTACCTTTTGAACAATTACATATTCTTTAATTTCATCTCTCAATCCTAAGATTTCATTTACTGTTTCATCGACTCATAAAAAATAAGCTACAGTATTCTCATCTTCCTTCATCTTTAGTTGTTCGAATTGACCTCTGTAAGTTTGAAGCTTTACTACTTTGATTTTTGAATCTCCTTCATAAATATTTTGAAGTTTGTCCCAAATCTCTTTAGAGAATTTACAATGTGCAACTTTGGTGAATATTGATTCTCCAAGATCATTCAGAAGTGCATTTGTGGCTTTGGAATTATTCTAACCAAGTTTCACTTCTTTTTTCATTTGTCATCAAAACTTCTTCTATTATGTATCCATCTACAATTGATTTCCAAATTTCAAATCCCCATGCTTGTATATATGTCTTCATCCTTATGCTCCAAAATGCATACTTTTATCCATCAAATTATGGTATTCCATTTTTATACATGTTGTTTCTCTCCATGATCTACCTTTCAGTGGTTAAATTGATTTCTAAAGGAACTTGCTCTGATACCAATTGTTGGATTACTGAGAGGGGGGGTGAATTAGTAATAGAGAAATCCAATCATTTTTAACCATATAATGCAAATGTTATATTTTAGGGGCTCAATTTCGCTCATGGGATAATTTTCCATGGTTTTTCCAAAAAAGAGATTCACTATTTTAAAAATGATTTGCCCAAATTCTATAGGATAAAATTATTTTACCTTAAAAATCGCCAAAAGTTTATAAAAACTATATAAAATCCTTAGAAATTTGAATATTTTTACAAAATTTCCTCTAAACATTTATAGTTGGCATATAAAGAATTAGTAAGATTTGCCAAGGTTTCTACATTTTAAAATAAATTTTCATCCTTAAAATCATCCCTATGTAGCATTATCATCCAATATTTGCAGAGTAAATAAACAATGGAAAAATAAACAATCATACACATACACAATACACTGGTGTTTTTACGTGGAAACCCAAAGCAGGAGAAAACCACATAATGCTTTTTATTATATGTCTTCATGAATTGCATTTATCGGAAGCACAAACTTCATTTTTTCTCCAGCTGCAACTGGAAGGAAACTCCAACCCCCTAGTTTCTCAGGCTACAACCTCAGGAAAACTCCAAATCCCCAATTCTCTGGCTACAACCAGAAGGAGGCTACAACCCCCTATGTTCTCTGGCTACAACCGGAAGGTGGCTACAACCACATATCATTGCCCCATCCAACTGCTCTGACGTATAAGTAGAATGATGGAACCACTGTCATACTATCACTGTGAGATATACTGTTGTAAAACTATACCAACCAAACTGCACTAAACAACCTATACCAATAACCTAAACCATGCATCAACCATGAATGAACATGTACCTCAACCTGTAATCAACATGTACCATAAACAAGTGCATCAACCATGCACCAACCTTTACCAAACAACCTATAATCAACGTGTACCATAAACAAGTGCATAAACCATGCACCAACCTGTACCTCAACCTGCAAAACTTCCTTAACTTTAAAAAAAAGAGACTAGCATTTTCATCAAACTTTAGTTTAGTCTTACATGACTAGTTTTGGATTAGTCAACAATTCTAACTTGAAATAATCATAACTATGTACCTGTAATGAATAAAGATATGAAAATAGTACACAATGTTCTTCAGTGTGTTTTATGCAATTCCTCCAGATGTCACTACCTGTAACCTCTCAGAAAAGGAGTTATAGCAAAAATGACATACCTTGTTGAATTTTGTCTTATTCTAGAGAGAGAACTTGTAGAGCATTCCCCACACAGAATATTTGTTGTATGGATATAAACATTTTACACAAAATACTAAAGAATTTATTCTAACCAACAAATTTGGTCTTACTGAATTTGGATATGTTATGAAAAATTTATGTCATTTTTACCCGAAACACTTGTTTTAGAATAGTTTCAGGACTAGCCACAAGCCCTATTTTCCACGGAGTGTAACTCCAAAAATAAAATGACCCAAAAGTTGAAATTTGTACCACAACTACTTGGATATGTTTCCTTAATGGCCTCCCAATTTCACGGCCTGAATCATTCTAGAAAAAACGTTATTGCGAAAATGGTGAGATGACCTGTAAATAACATACCTTAGAAAACATCATCAAAAGAATTTATCCTCCCTTGAATTTCAGCCTTCTTTACTTCACCTTCCATCTGAAATTTGGCTTAGATATCCTTTGGTTACCTTAGTCACCTATAGATATTCAATATTCTCAAGTGTGATTCAAATGAAAGAGCCTTTCCTCTTATTTATACTCTCCAAGTAGCTTCCTTAGAAGCATCTTCTAGGCCACTTTGTCCACATAGTCACCTATGTCCAACTTTGCCCAATTTTCGACTTGTCCATGTATCCAATAGCCACTTTACCACTTAACCCATTTTCCTCATTTTAGGATTAACATTCTTATAACCACTTTCCATAATTAGAAAGTTCTCCATATACTTTATTATTTAAATAATCCTCCTTGACTTTGTCACTTCACTTTATTATTTAAATAATCCTCTTTGATTTTGTCAGTTCACTTTATTATTTAAATAATCCTCTTTGACTTTGTCACTTCACTTTATTACTTAAATAATTTCTTCTTTTCAAGAACTTTGACTTATTTAACCTTTTGTGGTTTCAAGCCAATCATATGAGGGTCCTTCAACTTCGTAAGGCCATAACTCTCAAGTTGTGAGGAGTTATGTGACGTTCCACATACCACCGTAAATGGCATGACATGTATTATCCATCTAGAATAGTCTTTACTGCAAATATATCAAAAATCATACCATTATACATCAAACAAACTTGGGTCCATTACCCAAACCTTTGTGCTACCCGAATTCGCTACCATACTTTCTTCAAGGGTTGACATCAATGACAACCAACCCAATTAATCAACAATAACTCCCTTGGGCATTGATGGCAACACTCTGATGCAATATTATAATTATATCATTCATTCTCCCCCTATAACCATGCTTGCATCTCTGTGACTAATGCTCCCGCTGGAACCATGCCTCTTTCTTCTGCATTTGATAAATCTCCCCCCCTTTGTCATAAATTGAAAATGTATCTTTCCATTTGGGGATGCCCCCCTAACTGACTCATCTGATCTCCCAACCTGAACTATCCTCTTTATGGTGTTTCCTCATGTACATCTAATACATATAAGATAAACATTCAAAATCATTCATTTTGGAGTAGAAATAACTTTGATTCTTTGGCGAAGATACTCAAAGGCTTCTCATGGAAGCGGTTTTGTAAAGATGTTTGCCACTTATTATTTTGTTCCCACATATTCAACTCTGATGTTATTTTCTGCAACTTGTTTCCATAGAAAGTGATACTTGATTGGAATGTGATTCATCTTGGAGTGCATCACCGGGTTCTTTGAGATACTGATGGTGCTTGTATTATCACAATATATTGGAATGGGCTCATCATATTCAACCTGTATATGTGTCAGAGTTTGTTTCATCCATAAAACTTGTGTACAACATGGTGTTGCTGCAATATACTATGCCTCGGTTGTATATAAAGATACTAATGATTTTTTCTTCCTTATCCATGATACTAAACACTCACTTGAGTAGAATGCTACTCCACTGGTGCTTCTTCGATCATCAATTCAACCTGCCCAATCTACATTTGTGTAGGCAATACGTGATGGATCCTTTCCTTTTAGATACCATAATCCAAAATATTATGTTCCTTTGAGATATCTGAAAATCCTCTTTACTGCTAATACATGTGATTCCTTTGGTGCTGCTTGAAATCATGCAACCTGTCCAATTGTCTGCATTACATCTAGTCTGGATTATGTCACATATAGTAGGCTACCAATAATTGACCTATATTGCCTCGGATATGTAGACTTTGAATCATCATGTTTTCTCAACTTACAACTGGTTTGCATGGGAGTGATAACTAGTTTGCAATCTTCCATTCTGAACCTCTTTAGCATTTCTCTGATATACTTGGTTTGAGAAATAAAAATTCCTTGGTTTCTTTGACGTTTCTGAAGACCCAGAAAGAAGGATATTTCTCCAAATAATGACATTTCAAATTCATTCGGCATGTCCTTTGCAATGTTCTAGCTTAACCTATCATCAATACTTCCAAAAATAATATCATCAACATAAAATTCAATTAATAAAATACTATCTTGAGTTACCTTGATGTAGAGGTTGTTGTCTACACTTACTTTTTTGAACCCTGCCTATTGTAGATATTTATCCAGTCTAGAGTACCATGATCTAGGAGCCTATTTTAGACCATACAAGGCCTTATTTAATTTTCTCACATAATATGCGTTCTATGACAACTGAAATCCTTCTAGTTGTTCA
The DNA here is from genome assembly GCA_009831015.1 of Picea engelmannii. Taxonomy (NCBI): domain Eukaryota; kingdom Viridiplantae; phylum Streptophyta; class Pinopsida; order Pinales; family Pinaceae; genus Picea; species Picea engelmannii. The sequence goes on along the minus strand of ML785605.1, from coordinate 536,276 downwards.
ATTTAGACTTCTTCTTCAAGTTTCCCATTTAGAAAAGTTGATTTTACATCCATATGATACACTTTAATATTTTTGGAGCATGCATAAGCTAAAATCAATCGGATCGCTTCCATTTTGGACACTTGGGAAAATGTCTCTTCAAATTCGATTCCTTCAACCTGTGCATATTCTTTACATACCAATATATCTTTTTTCCTTGTAACCTGTCCATCTTCATTCAATTTATTCTTGTATACCCACTTTGTGCCGATCACATTCTTATCCTTTGCTCTTGGAACCAATTCCCAAGTGTCATTTTTCTCTATTTGATCCAATTATTCATCCATGGTCTTATTACAAAATTCATCCTTGATGGCCTCTTCAAAACAGGTTGGTTCAATCGTAGATGAGAGTGTTAGGTGTGTTTGTTCTGGTGAACATATTCTTCTTCTAGTCTCAACTCCTACATCTTTGTTTCTAATAATCTGATCCGAATGTTGATTCTTCTGTACTCGTCTGCTAGGTGTTTATGGAGGCACTTGTTGAAATTGCTCTTCTGCTTCTGTCAGATCCTCTTCATCTTCCCCTTCTACTTATTTTTCATCTTCTGCTTCTTCTTCGTAAAGTTGTTCCATTGATTCATTTTCTTCTTCCTTTAATTATTGTCTACTTGTTTGATCAATTGTTACGTTGATGCCTTCCACAGCTTTTTTCAATACCAGGTTGTAACACTTGTATTCTTTCCTTGTACTTGAGTAACCAACAAGTACACCTTTGTCAACACGAGAGTCAAACTTTCTATTCTTCCATCTTCTCTTTTGATGTAGCATTTGCCTCCAAAAACTCTTAAGTGCTTCACATTTGTTGGTCTTCCTTTCCATATCTCGTAGGGAGTTTTGTCAGTGTTGTTTCTGAGCATTACTTTGTTTTGAATATGAACTGTTGTATGCAGTTCCTGTGTCCAAAAGATATCTGTCAATTTGGAATCCATTAGAATTGTTTGAGCCATTTCTTGTATTGTCTTGTTCTTTATTTCAACATCTCCATTTTGTTGAGGTGTCCTAGCAACAAAGAATGACCTTTTTATTCCATGTCTTCTATAGTAGTCCATAAATTCCTTTGAGGTGAACTCTTTTGAAACCTCCCAATAAAACATTCTTTTGAAACCTCCCAATAAAACATTGGGACGTTTGAAAATATGGTGATGAGACATATTTTTATGACTTCCAATGAACTATAAATACCTTTCAAAAAAATTCTACATTTGAAAATTTTAAAACCCTGCAATGAACTATTGCGAGTATTTGAAAGAAGTGGCATTCAAATGTACTTAAGAAATTATCTAATTGTTGAGAGATGTGGTAATATGCAAGAATGAATCTTTAAACCTCAATATTCTAATGGGGGCCCTTTAAATTTTATAAAACTTTAGGGGGAGTTATTGGGGCCCAACAAATTGCGACTTACTGGCTGAAGCAATTATCTCTGATTTGGTAAGATTTCATCTCAGGAAGAAAATAATAAGACTTGAAAAAGGCTTTAAGCTCCCTGAAATAATTTCACTCTGATACCATATAGTATTAGGATAAGATTGATATTATAACCAGACAATATAATTTTCTTTGAAGGGGATTATAACCTGAAATAATTTCTTAATCAAAGAGTCACGATGTTTATAAAATAACTTCAATACCGTTGACAGAGGCATTGCTGCGAGTAGGAGTCCATAGCATCGATAGGGAGGTCATTTAACCCACTCAAATGCTTTTATCCCATCCTATAGTTGTATCCACATGATGTATACTTCCATAAAAATTAATTTAAAATCATATACTTGCTGCCTCTCTGTAAGTTTTAAACTTGTGAAGTAAATCAATGCATATAGATTCTTAAGAAAAACATAATTTAATCAATGGCTCATACACAAAGTACACAAAGATTTTAAATTTGAAACCCTCAACCGGGAAAACCTTTCTTATATTCATTATCGAATTTCACCATTCACCATACAATATATACAATGTTTTTAGGTATTTTGTAGATACCAAAACCCTAATTCCTTAATCCATGATTAATTTAGTAAACCGCTAAAAATAGAAAAAATCGTCCAATTTTTTTTTTTGAGAAGTTGCCCCCCCTAGGACCCCCCTAGGAAAGTGCCTGACGCACACGACACAAAGAGAAATACTAGAGGGATCATCAGATGCAGTTGTCAAAACTAACGAGCCCACACATACACATGCAAAGAATATAACACATACCCAACATTCTCCCACTTGTTTTTTCCTTTGCATCCAACGGTCCAGGGGATTATATAGTCAACAATCTAGGGAAGCAATGCCAATTGTTACTCTACACTAGGAGAAATTTTCTGTGCTCACAGAAATTTTCAATGAATCTGCAACATTCTTCAAAGTGTCAACCTTTTCTAGCAATGCCTTATTTTCCTCAACCATGTCTCTCATAGAGTGATACTGAACATCAATATGCTTTGTCTTCGAACGATAAGATGGGTTCTTTTCTAGAAAGATTACACTCTGATTGTCACAATCTAAACTCATTTCTTGTTGTACCAACCCAATACCTAAACACAATCTTTGTAACGATACTGATTCCTTGCTTGCATGAGTGGCTTCCATCTATTCAACTTTTGTAGTTGAGAGTGCCACTACAACCTATCTTTTTCTCATCCAATTGATTGCTCCTCCAAATAGGTTAAACACATACCCACTTGTAGATCTTCCGTGATCCATATATCTAGCCCAGTGTGCATCAACAAAGCCATGTATGTCCACCACTCTATCCAATCCTAGTCTTCCTTGGTAGTACAATCCATAACTGGTAGTGCCGCGAAGATACCTGAAGACCCTGTTTACTTTTGTCCAATGATCCTTCTCTGGTTTTGACATATACATGCTCAAAAATCCCACTGCATGTGCAATGTCTAGTCTATTACATACCATTTCATACATCAAACTGCCAACTGCAATGGCATACGGAACATGGGACATGTCCTCTTCTTCATGTGTCTTGGGACACTGATCTACAGATAACTTTACACCTATAGGAATAGGAACCTTGACCGGTTTACTTCCATTCATATTAAACCTCTGCAATATTGTCTCAACATATTTTCTCTGATTCAACCAGAGTTTCTTGTTTGCACAATCTCTTTTGATCTCCATTCCCATAATGAAGTTAGCAACACTGAGATCCTTCATGTCAAATTTGGAGGATAGCTATGATTTCACCTCCTTGATAAAATCCATATTATTTCCTACCAAAAACATGTCATCAACATAAAACACTACATAAATGAAGTGATTACCAACCTGCTTGGAATATACACAGTGATCAACCCTAGTTATTACAAATCCCAATCCAAGGATGTATCTGTCAAAATTTTGGTACCACATCCTAGGTGATTTCTTCATACCATATAGTGACTTCTTTAGCTTACATACCATCTCTTTCTTTCCCTTCACTACAAAGCCTTATGGCTACTTCATCTAGATTTCTTCTTTCAGATCCCCATGTAGGAATGTTGTCTTCACATCCATTTGTTCCACTTCAAGATCAAAAGCAACAACAATAGATAAAATAAATCTAATAGAAGTTAACTTAGTAAAAAGAGAAAAAATCTCACCAAAGTCAATTCCCTCTACCCAGGAATAACCTTTTTCTAATAACCGAGTTTTGTATTTCTCCACTTTGTGTTGTGCATTAAACTTATTCTTAAACAACCATTTGCCACCAAAAAAATTTCTTCCAGTTGGCAATTCAACTATATCCCATGCCTCATTCTTATCCAAGGAATCCATTTCTTCAACCATGGCCTTCTTCTAGAGTTTACTATCCTCTGAGTTCACTGCTTCCTTGACAGTTTTGGGATCATCATCAGTAATAGATAAAGAAAAATTGGAACGGAGATCAGGAGGACTATAACTTTCTAGTTGCCTTTTATCTCTCACTGATCTCCTCAATACTGGGGTATGAGGTTCTTCTTCTTCTTCTTCTTTTGCTTCCTCTTCTTTAGATGATTTAGATTTTACATCATCCAACTCAAGCTCTATTTTCTCATTTTCATCTTGCGTTGGTAGGAATTCATGTTTGGACACATCTTTTACTTCTCTGAAGACAACATCTCGACTGTAAACAATATTCTTAGTTTTTGGGTTCCAAAGCTTATAACCTTTCACACCATCTTTATAACCAATAAAGATACACTTTTCAGCCTTTTTGTCCAACTTACTCCTATTTTCCTTTGGAACATGTACATAAGCATCACAACCAAACACTCTAACATGTTCAAGAGAGGGTTTCTTTGTAGACCATACCTCGTGTGGAGTTTTATCATCCAAGATTGAAGAAGGTGATCGATTGACCAGGTAACATGTTGTATTGACTGCCTCTACCCAAAATTCTTGTCCTAACCCGACATTGTTGAGCAAGCTCCTTGATTTTTTCATCAGTGTCCTGTTCATCCTTTCCGCAAATCCATTCCATTGAGGAGTGTATGGAGTAGTCGTCTTCCTTTCTATACCACACTTCTTACAGAATTCTTCGAATTCATTTACACAAAATTCTCCACCATTATCTGCTCTCAATACCTTTATTTTCTTCTCTATATGATTTTCTACCAGATCCTTAAACTCTTTAAATTTATCAAATACCTCAGATTTCTTTCTAAGAAAATAAATCCATGTGTTCCATGAAAAATATTCTATGAATGAAACATAATACATAGATTTACCTAGGGATGGAACAGGAACAGGTCCAAACACATCACTGTGTATCAACTCTAAGATCCCCTTTACTCTTCTAGAACCAGATGGGAATATTACTCGATTATGTTTACCATATATGCAATGTTCACATAAATCAAAATCTAGAGTGCAATTAGACATACCTTCAACCATGCCTTTACCGTGTAGTGTTCAAAGGCCCTTTTCTCAAATATACCCTAGTCTTTGATGCCACAACATGGTCTTGTTTTTAGGGATGATATTGGTCTTGTATTATTTATTTGTCTGCTCAAGGATAACAGAAATGTTACACCCATTAGTATAAGTGCTTCCCAACAACTTGTACAGAGTTCCACACCAAACTCCCCTCATCAACACCATTGCCCCTTGTACCATCTTGCAAGTGTTCTTTCCAAATAAAATATCCACTCCTGCATCATCCAACTTGCTTACAGATATTAGGCTCCTGAAATTTTTTTGAATGTGCAGAACCCCAGGGAGTGTTCTAATCCTTCCATCTTTTAGAAACAACTTAACCCTTCCACATCCCAAGATTTTTGTTGTCGAGTCATCTCCTAGGAATACATCACCACCATCATATTTTTCATATTCAGAGAACCACTCCCTATGAGGAGTCATATGGTATGATGCACCTGAGTCAATCAAACATACATCATGGTCTGCATGTGTACTTGTAGATGCTAGGTAAACATCACCTCCTTCTTCAGTGGAGGTTTTTGCTTCTATGGAAGAGGTACTATCAAATCCCTTTGGTTTTTCAACCTTGTTGGACTTGCAATATTTCTTATAATTCCCTGTTTTACCACACTTCCAGCATTTCCTCAAATATTTTCCTGGAGACTTAGATCTACCTGTAGATTTAGATCTTCCCCTTGAATGCTTACTGAGATTCCTGTCTTGGGTATGACCTCTTACAAATAAAGCATCTATGCTATGACCATCCATGCTTTTCCACCTCATCTCTTTAGATAACAAGGATGAAACTACATCCTCATATATCAATGTAGATTGACTGGTACTACCATTTGCTACAACCAGATTATCCCAAGAATCTGGAAAAGAACATAACAAAGTAATACACATATCTTCTTCTGCAATCATAATATTAATAGAGACAAGTGGACTTACCAGAGTATTAAAGGCATTTAGATGCTCTGTCACAGAATATCCATCTTCCATCATAAGATGATACAACTTGTTTCGAAGAAACACCTTGTTTACCAGGAACTTTGATTGATACAAATTCCCCAACTTATCCCATAGTTCCTTGGCTGTAGACTCTCCTAAGACATTCAACAACATCGAATCTTCTAGACAAAGTCGAATAGTAATCCTTTCTCTTCTGTCCAACTTCTCCCAATATTCCTTCGACATACCAGTAGGTGGTATACTGGTAGTTTGTGTACTGGTAGGTTGTGTACCAGTATCCTGTGTGCTAGTAGATAGTGTACTAATAGGCTGTGTACAAGGATCCACAACGATCCATTGTTCTTTGTCTACAAGAAGGTCCTCCATGTTCAACTTCCATAGATCAAAGTTTTTACCGTTGAACTTCTCTATCTCGATTCTAGAATAGCTTTCCATTCCTCTTTCTGCACTGAAATCACAACTCCAAAAATTCCCACTAAACCCAAGTTTATCACAAACCCAAGATAAACTTGATCTATCAAGACCAAGCCAAACCCTCAACAACAAAGGCATCCCTCTAAAGCCAAAAACAAGATCTGATACCACATGTAAGTTTTAAACCTGTGAAGTAAAGCAATGCATATAGATTCTTAAGAAAAACAAAATTTAATCAAAGGCTCATACACAGAGTACATAAAGATTTTATACCGAAAAATCTCAACCGGGAAAACCTTTCTTATATTCATTATCGAATTTCACCATTCACCATACAATATATACAATGTTTTTAGGTATTCCGTAGATACCAAAAACCTAATCCCTTAATCTGGGATTAATTTAGTAAACTATTAAAATAGCAAAATCCGCTAAA
>ML785605.1:464759-513074 GCA_009831015.1 Picea engelmannii | reverse complement strand
AGCGATGTTGATATTCTTTCCCTGAATAATCCCATTAACATTTAATAAGGGATTCTCATATTTTTTATAAGTATGAAGGAATCTTTCTCCTTCCATTTTGAATTGTACTTTTAAATAAATACCCTTGATGTTTATAACTTCTTCTTTTTTTCCGAAGGGAATTGAATACTTTTTTAATTTAACTTTACCTCTCCACTTAACTTCTAATTTCTTTTTTAATAAAATCCTTTTTTTTTTTTTAATCTTGACTTATGCTTTTAGTATTTTTAATAAAAGGTACTTCTTATTCACTTGATAACCCTTTTCTTTTTTTATTACTTGATTTAGACTTTGGATTATTATTTTTTATTTTTTTATCACTTGGCTTTTCTTTTTCTTTTTCTTTTTTTTTCTTCTTTATTTTTAAATATCCTTTTCACCTTATAACTACACCTTCAATAATATTTTAATTATCTTTTTTTTCCTCACTTTGTTTTTTTTCTTTATCTTTTTAAAGTGATTTAATATTTTATTTATATAAAGTGTAGGTATATAAAAGCCCTTTTAAATAACCTTATTACCTTTACCTTTATGATATAAGGTTGGCTCTTAAACTTATAAGAAACTTTCTGGATATGAAAACTTACTTTATCACTTATATATATATATATATATATATAAACTTTCGTAACCCCTTTATTTTTAATATGTTATTTAAATAATGTGTGAATAATCGTTAACCTTCACTTTAACAAATCCTGGTTAATATTTGAACCACACGACCGTACGGACGGAGGGACACAGTGTACGGAATTTTCAATTTAATTGGACAAAGTGGAAATGGAAGGTACAGATGCGACTACTGATAAATTTGGTACAGAATAGAAACACGTACTGCAGCGGCTGGTGTACGGCTCACAATAAAGATCATACGGTACAATGTGGTTGCTGTGGATGTACGAACATAATTTAATTTGATGTACGGACGCTAATCACAACTGTATGGATATCGTATGGGTAAATATGTACAACTGTACAAAATTTTTTTGGCGGTTAATCAATCTGATGTGCGGATTGATGTACGGATTCACTGTAGGTATACCACACGATTTTCAATTTTTTTAATTTGTTGTACGGATGGTACGGATTCACTGTACAGTTTTTTATTCGCTGTGCAATTTTTTTATTGAAATGTAAAAACCAGTTTTTTAATTGACTTGTACTGAGTGCAATTAATGCTTGATCAAATCTGCATGGTAGCCAGATTTTAGTATGAGCTGGTATGATTTGTAATTTTATGAATTTGGTGTAACTGTAATTTTAATTTAATGGTATGCCATTTTTTGTTTTGTTTGTTGTTGACTGTATGGATCGATAGCGGTATAGAATATTTTTTTTTAGTTCCTATTGTACAATGGGCTGCTGTTAATTTTAATGTGTTGGCTGCTGTACGGACATACCAACAATTTAATTTTTATTTTCTTTTCTAAAAAATACCTATATGGTGGACAGAACGGTGGTAGCGTCTGAATAATTGGTGTTTTATTCTTCTTCTTGATTTATGGTTCTTCTAATTTTCTGGCAGCGGAATAATTATTAACTTTCAGTGGCCAAGGGACAGGTTTTGGTCAAAGACCTCTGTATCAGAGAAAATCCAAAAAAATTGATTGTAGCCAATGGCCTGATTAAATCAGAGAAACTCTGAAACGATGGGTTTGGCTAAAAGTCGGATCAGACAAGATCTGATAAAGAGGGTGGCCAATGGCCAGGATCAGAAACGCAGCTCTGATACCAAATGAGACGAACAAAGTTCGCTCACACAAGAATTATCCAAAATACTTGGAATATAACAAAATAATCCATATAGGACTGTAAATAATAAATGAATAATAAGATATAATGAGATAGATGATTACAATTGAGAATGAGGGCTCGTTTATATACCCACGCAGGGGTTCCCTTTACCAATAGTCATGTCCTTTGAGACATGACCTTTCATTATTAATAATTATTCTTTTTTAACTATTATTATGTTATGAATATCTATTTATGTATATTTTATGTTCATAACAATTACCTTCATAACTGTTAATGAGTTTGTCCCACATTTCTTTGGCAGTTCCTAGATGCATAACTTTTACGAATTCTGCTTCTGCAAGCCCCCTCAAGATAGCATTCATAGCCTTAGCGTTGAAGCTAAATTCTAGTTTTTCATCCTTATTAGCTAGCACAACTGGCTTTACATAAACAATCTCTACCACATCCCAGACATCTGCACCTAAAGCCATTATGTAGATTCTCATTCTAACTTTCCAAAAGGCAAAGTTTGTTCCATTGAACAGAGGGGCCTTATTGGTTGAATTTCCTTCATGGCTTGACATGTTTAAGCTCTAGGATCTACCCTTAAATAAAAGGGGCCCGCTCTGATACCAATTGTTGGACAACTGAGAGGGGGGGGGGTGAATCAGTTGTTACTGTGCTTAAACAATTATGCTTCTTTTAAAAACTCTTTGCAGACACATTGAATGATGATCACAATAATGCAAAGAAATAAACACAGGCACATTCAACATCAGTCACATATATGAGAAACATAGAGACAAATATTTTCCAAGGAAACATATACAGGGTAAAAACCTCTTTTTCTTTATATGATACATAATAATTACATTTTTTACATTATCATACATATGAGCACCAACTCATAATGAGGCTACAACCTCTGTTTCGCAAGCTGCAACTTACTGAGAGCACCAACTCTCTTTTTTCTCTAGTACCCACTAGAAGGAAGCACCAACTCCCTGTGTTTCCAGTGCCAATTGGATGGAAGCACCAACTTCCAATCATATAGGAACCAACCTATATAACAGAGAACAAGAGTTCTCCCTTGTACCACCTTGCCACCCTGGTTTCTCTGGCTGCATCCAGATGGAAGCTAAAACTCCCTGTGTTCAAGCACCCACTTGAACCTCTGAGGAAAACAGTCCTCCCGAGCACCTCCCTACCTCCATAGAATATAATTTTTTTCTATTGAAACTTATAACAGTGATATTATGATCAATAATGGCTTACCAGACTCATCACTGTTTTGCTGCATCTCGTTGCTCTGTCTGCCACACTGTCTTTCTGCACACATCACTTATGTTGTCTTTTCTTCTACGTTTTATCCCATGTGCATCATGTCCATACACTACACAATTCCTCTTCTCTCCTATTCAGCTGCTGCACTCTCCTCCTTCTTTACGCATGAATCACCTTCAACAACACCAACCACCACAACTCCAACAACAATAGCAACCCATCTCTTCTCTGCACCGTGTATTTATCGCTTCTGTGCACCTTGTGCATGTAGTGTTCGTAATGCCTATGCATGTTGACTCTGCACCGTTATCCTCCACCTCTTGAGTGCTCTGTCTGATTATCATCGTGACTCTTCAGCTTCTCTGGCATTTTTCCCACGCATTCAACATCACTGGATGTTACGTTGAGATTCCTCAGCCTCTCTGGCAGTTGAGACTCTTCGTTTTCTCTGTGACAGTCGAGCTTCGTCGTCTCTGTTTCAGTTATAGCCTCAATCTCATCCAGCTATCAATCACCTCCACGAGTCGTCTTCATTCCACTGGCAGATTCCATGTGACTCTTCAGCTCCTCTGGAAATCACACTTAAGTCTCTTCGCATTCTCTAGCAGACGCCATCAATGGTTTCTGGCAGTTTTACTATGTCGTGCAACAGTAGCCCTCTAATCTTGTTCAAATTCATCTGCAGCATTGGATATGCAGTGAGCAAATCTGGATGGTCATAATTTGTACTCCTAGATCTATGGTCGAGATTGGATTCCAGAGCCCCCTTGCCATTCTACCTTTAAGCGAAGGGGGGGTGGTCCGAAATTGGGCACGCATCTCTTGAGCGGTCAGGTTTAATGTGGCCAGATCAATGTCTCTCATTTGATTCCGGACCCCCCTTGCCTTTCTGTCTTTAATACAATGGGGGTCCGGAATGGTGGAGTATTGATGAAGGGCGCCACTCCTGTCGTGTCACCTTCTGTGTCATTCTCCACCTGACCGTGCGACAAGACTCAGCTCCTCTTTGTCCTCTGACATCTGTCCATCTCTCGCTGATGTGGCCAAGGGATGTGACCTCAGCCTTATCCCCTCAGGGCTACTGCCACATGTCACTTTGATTCGTTACCCACATGTTCCTGAATTGTTGAATCAGTCTGACACTTGTCACTACCTGGTTGTGCCATGTGTCGCTTAGCTGACGCGGTCTGTTGACGTGGGTCAAGTCGATGGTCTAGATCATATCTTGATCTGACGGTTCAGGTTCAGTCGGGATTTCACTCATCGCGATTTCGGGGTTTGTGATGTTAATGAACTTTGACATATCCAACTCGCGATTCTCGAAACTTTGATGGCTCGGCTCCTGGTCCATATGACCGTTATCCCCATGACTGCATCCAAACATCCTTGCACTTTAAAGACCGTGCAGGTTCTCCTCGATCCAACGGTGGTCGGGTCCTGTGCTTGGATCTAACGTCTAAGATCTGTCCTCCTTTTTGTGCGCTTTTCTTGTCTATAATCAGATCTGACGGTCAACGTTCTGTTGAGATTTCACCTTGGCATTTCCCGATGGTAAATCTCATGCAACTCTAGTCCGATCTGAAGGCTGACGGGATTTCTGAATGAGGTCCAATGGCTGTGGATCTCTGTCTTCCTTCTCCTCTGAGAAATCCGATAGCTTGAGCCTTGTTGCGCGCGTTTTCCTCAACGTTGTTTCTCCTGAGCTTGCACGTCCGAATCCCCAAGGGATTTTATCCTCCTTATCTTGCCATCTCCACTGTTTGTACTTGCCATCAATTGCAAGCATACTACTTGTTAAACATTTGCCAACACTATGGATCTCAACGCCCTACTTTGCTATGCATGGATGATGAGCAAAGGACGTTCTTTTCATCTGTCTACCTCTGTTGTTTGTCCTTGGATGATTGTTTGTCTTATTCCCTCTAGGAAAAGGTACCTCTGTGTATGTCTCTCCTTGCATCCTTGTTGGTTTATCTCTGCGCTTGTTTTTTTTCTCCGCGCCTTAAGGGATTAACCTAGGATTTTCTCTACACTTGGGTTGATAGAACCTTTGCGGTCATTTCAATGACTTCTCCCTTGGATCATTTTGCTTCTCTTATTGTTGTCTGCATTTTATTGTTGATGCGTCTCCATTATTACAGTAATCCTAGTGTTTGTTTGGTGTATGGAGTGTTATTTCTATATTTTACTAACTGAGATTCTTAATTATTGATTGCCATTTTACATGGTGACTGTGATCTACAATTCGATATTTTTTTCATGTACGATTTTACAATGAGAAAATTATATAAGGAGAAAATTTTTATAGTTTTAGACAATGTTGTCATTTTGATAGAAAATCGTGTGGTAGTGTATCGAACGTTCTTGTTGGACATCGATTTTCTTTGGATTTTGGACAATGAGTTTTATAACTGGAATGGTAGTGACTCTATCTGTTGAATGACTGCGTTGTTTTAACATTTAGGGCAGTAAAATCATGTTAACTAATAGAGAAATTTCCTTGGAAGACTGTGTTTCCTATTGTGTTAGCGGCGTTGTAATTCAACTGAGTTTTAGTTGATTAGTATTCATCCAATAGTTTGTAGGGTTCACGTTTTTTTCTAATTGTATGCACAGAGACTTATTTTCTTAAACCATTTTGCTGAAACTTCCTTAAATAGGCCCAACATTTTATATATTGTTAATGTCATTCTTAATTTTGGACCACGATTTCTCCTTTAAATGTTGACTGGGTTTGCTGCTGGAATGACCATGAATTTTCCCTTAATTAATGACTGATTTTTCCGCTGGAATGACCAAGAAATTGCCTTTTAATGATGATTGCATTTGTTGTTGAATGGCCATTGTTTGCCTTAAATGTTGACTGCGTCTTTATATATTCTTGTGGATTAAATTTGCTAAAGACATTTTGCCAACATGATTCTCCTTGAGGAAATCAGAATATCTATTTAAGCTTGTGTTTTGTTGAGCCCGAAACATCTATTTAATGTGACTGCGATTGTAACCTTGATGCCTTGCCTCTGTTGTGACACTACGATTTTCTGAGAAACCATACCTCTGCTGACTTGTATGATTGGCTATGACGCTGTTACCTTATCTGCATTTTAGCCATTTTGTTTTATTTGACCATCAGTTCATAATTTGAGTAAGACGTATCATATATTCAATGGCATTTTATTTTAGATCACGTGGTGACTTTTCAACTACACACGTTTCGATTTATTGTCAGCCATTGTGTAATTACACCATAGTTTTACAATCATGGTAATTCACATTTACTTTACACAACAACTTCTCACCTTTTTAGACAACCAGATATCGGATTCTTCTTGAGTTTTACTTTTACCTCTGAGTTTTACTTTACCTGGCAGCAAATCTTATTTAATACATATGGCAGTAAATCTTATTAAGTGCATATGGAAGTAATTCTCATTTAATACATAAGACAATAAATCTTATTAGATACATATGGCAGTAAATCTAATTATACGTATATGGCTTTAGTTTCTCATTGAATGTATATGGATGTAATGGCATTGTCACTTCTAAGCAGAGTTTTTTTCTAATGTTCATAGACAAATGTCATTTGGTGTGATTAGTATAGATAGACAACGGGATGTAATTTAAGGTGTTGATAAGTGCTTCATTGTAGCATTCCACCTTGAAATGGTTAATGTTGTCATATGATGTCATTACTAGTAAGATTGCAATGTTGGGATTAATTTAGAATTGCCCAAATTAATTTGAATTTAATCATTAAATGAGATTGGTGAGTCTTGACTAAAGGTAAGATACACTTTCTAAGTTAGAGTGCATTTAATGATAAAATTAAATTGTAATCATCCACATCAGACTAGATGAATGGGTTGGGTTGGGTTGTTGCATGGTCATGTAAAAGCTTGTGTTTTCTTGTTGACGTCTTCATGCGTCTTTCCGACCCGTTGCTTGGGGTGTGGGTGAAGTCTCCTTGTCCGTTGTTTCATCCTAGCACGTCGGATTGATGTGTTGTGACAAGTTATGGACGTGTCTATCACCTGGGGACGACATGATTCTTGATGAGGGGATCATGGCATGCCCTATTGGATAGCAGCGAACGAGAACTTGGTCAGAGTTGCTGCGTTCTGTGTGGGTGTTTTCGAGCGTTGTAAGATGTTATTTGGCCCATGGGTAGAATGCTCTCTTTCAATGGGTTCATGCACCTTGAGGTTCTAGTCTTGTTTGTCAAGTTCGTTTTGTCGGGAGGGGGATGTTGTCCCTTAGCTTGTAGGCATGCCTTATTTGCATCGAGTGGATAGTCATTCCTCCTTTGTGTTCTATGCATGTTTGCCCAGTTTCCCTTGTCCCCAAGGCATGGAGTCTTATTTTCCCATTGCCTGGATGACATGCTTGCGTTCTTCATCAGTTCTTTGGTTGTTGTTGTCATCATCCCCTTCTTGCCTAAAAACAAAAAAAATTGCACTTTCTGATTCATGTGTAGTCGTAATGATTGGGGGTCGTTACATTGATCCCAACTCAATGGTGTCCAACATGGTCGCACGTAAATAAACTCAATGGTGCCATCTTAATGGTACCCCAATAGTTGTTTTTGTATGAAAACTCTACAACTGTCAAAAACTCTTTCCAACGCTTACGTTGGAACATCACCTACATATGCAACATATCCTCCAAAATTTGGTATGTTCTTTCTATCTGTTTGTCTGTCTTAGGGTGATATGTTGTACTAAAGTTTAGTTATGTTCCCAAGGCCTCTTGGAAACTAGTCCAAATCGTCCTATAAACATTGATCCTCAATCAGATACGATCCTTCTCGGTACACCATGTAACCTTACAATCTCGCTGATAGAAACTCTAGCTAAGTCTGGCACCTGATACGTCATACGCAAAATAATAAAATGTGCACTCTTCATCGGAGTGACAACTACCATGAAAATCAAGTCGTTCCTCCTTGCCACCAACGACAATCATAGATGATTTTATGGGCTAAATTTCACAAATGGCCTCATTTTCCATGTTTTTTCCAAAAAACAGATTCGCTAATTTCAATTTTTTCTAAAATCAATTCGCCAAAATTCCATAGAATAAAATTATTTTACCTTAAAAATTGCCAAAAGTTTATAGAAACTATATTAAATCCTTAGAAATTTGAATATTTTTACAAAAACTATCGCCAAACATTTTACATTTTGCATATTAAGGACTAGTAATATTAGCCTAGGTTTCTACATTTTAATATAAATTTACATCCTTAAAATCATCCCTGGTGGAAATCTGACAATAAAGTCCATCAAAATGACCTCCCATTCTAATTCCTTAACAACATGTCGTTGTAGTAATCTTGTTAGATTCCTATTTTCATCCTTCACTTGCTGACATTCTAGACATCGTGCCTCATAATTAACTATGTATGCCTTCATTCCTTCCAAAAGAATAAGGGCTTAAGGTTTTCCCTCATCTTCATGACTCCTGGATGAGCCATGCATACTGCTCTATGAGCTTCTCTTAAGATCAAATTTCTCAATTTTTCGTTAGGCAGTACATAAATCTGTTTATTATACCTCATTAATTCGTCGTTTTCCAATGCATATCCTTCAAAATTTGGTACCGTCATGGTGTCTTGTATGATAATTTCCTTAACCTCTTTATACCAGTCATCGTCGAACTGCATAGTTAGAATTCCTTCTCGAAGATTCACCTAAAGAGGTATCAGTGAGAATATGCATGGTATCCGACTCAACGCATCTGCTGTTCTATTCATCGTTCATTTAATGTACTTAATCTCAAATCATATTTTCTAAGTAAATCTGACCAACACTTTTGTTATGCGCTCAAGTCATTCTGCACAAAATGGGTTGCATTCCACAATGATCCTTTATTGTTCAAATTTCCATCCAATTAGATAGTGTCTCCACACTCTTTAGTAATACACAATGACCAATAAATCCAAATCATGTGTCACATAGTTCTTGTCATGCTTTGTTAATTTCCTTGATATGTAGGTGATCACTCAAACATCTTGCATCAATAATCCACCTAAACCGCCCTTGGACGCATCTACACATAAAAAGAAATCCATTTCCATGTCGGGGAATTTTAGTATCGGCACGGTCATCAAAATCCCCTTGAGTCTTTGAAATGATTTCGTGCACTTCTTGGGCCATACAAACTTCTTGTTTTTCTTCTACAATTTCGTGATTGGATTTTCTATCTTTGAAAAACCTTCGATGACCCGTCGATAATATCATGCTAAAGCCAAAACGTTGTGTACTCCTAGTACATTTTTTGGTGCAGGCCATTCCATAATAGCCTCTACTTTCATTGGGTTCACAGTGATGCCCTCGCTAGATATAACATGCCCTAAGTAACGAATCTCAAGTGCATTTCGACAGTTTCTCGTAAACACTGTAATACTAAGTGCAAATGTTCTTCACGTTCTTCCATCGTTCGAGAATATATTAATATGTCGTCAATGAATACTTGAACAAACTTGTCCAAGTATTCGTGTAACACCCCATTCATCAAGCTCATGAACACCCTGGGGTGTTTGTCATTCCAAATAGTAAGATGATAAACTCGTAGTGTCCAAACCTCGTCTTGAAAGTTGTCGTAGGTATGTCTTCCTCTTTAATTCGTAACTAGTGATAACCCGATCTACAATCGATCCTTGAAAAATCCGTCACTCCTTTCATTTTATCAAACAAACCATCTATTATTGGAAATGGATATTGGGTCTTCATCGTTTCCTTGTTCAATTGACGATAGTCAATACAGAGCCTCAATGACCCATCCTTATTTCTTATGAAAATAACAGGTGCACCCCAAGGTGACACACTCGAATGCATAAGTCTTAGGTCTAACAACTCCTTCAGTTGCATTTTCAAATCTTGTAACTCAGGGGTTGACATATGATAAGGTGTTCTTGCTATTGGTTCACTTCCAGGGTTCGATTCGATTTTAATCTCCAACTCTCTTACGGGCGACAATCTAGGTAAATCTTCTGGAAACACATCAACAATTCTCATACTACTAGAAGGTCTTCCAATCCTTCTACCTCACCTATTTTAATTAGAACTAAGATTGTGTATAACTTTCATCGTCTATGCATACTCTTCTGCAATTGTAACTGATGTCTCTAGAACAATGGATTGATGCTCATCCTAGCGGTTGTTTACCACTACATGTATCTTGTGGGCCTTTCCAAAATCTCCAACTGTAGTGTGTCCTATTGATCTAGTTGCTCGACCCTCCTCAACCAGACAATCTTTCTAGTAATGTGGCTCTCCACATGCCCAACACCTAGTCTTCGGTCCAGTACTCTTGTTTTGTTCTGTTGAGCAGGCCTAAGCTATAGCTACTAGCGACGCAGTTGCTAATGTGAAGGTCTCTGTATGGAGTCCCCTGTTGAGGAGCCAATCATCATGGTGTCATGAATGTGGATCCCCTCGATGTATCTTGATACCCTGATGTGTGTCTGGATGGTGTTTGATGTTGTTGCACACCTAACATCGTATGTCCAGTTGGTCTTGCAGGAGTCTTGCCTTGTCCCCTGCTAGTTAGCTCTTCCTCAATGAGGAGGTCCTTCTGGACTGTATCATGCAACATCTGAGCCATTAGGATCCTCACCCTTGCACAAATCTTGATGTTAAGGCCGAACAAAACCTTGTTGACATTTTTCTTCCCAGTTTTTAGGTGTGGAGCATACCTAAGAACCTCCATGAATTGGGCCTCAAAATATGGCACCATACGACTACCCTCTTGTAAGGTGTTGAACTCATTGCGCTAGCGCTCGATAAATTCCTATGACAGATACCTATCCGAGAACCATTCCTTGAACAGTTCCCATGAAATGTCTTTGAAAACCATTTTTAGTTAGGGTAGGAGTGGCTTCCACCATAGAAGAGTGATTCCCTTCAAGTGGAAGACCACCATGCAGACCTTCAAGTTGGAGGGATAGACATGAAGTGAAAATCACATCGCCGTTTTCTCCAACCATGACTCGACGAATGAGCCATCGGTGCAACCCATGAACTCAGGAAACTTAAACTTCTTGAGTTCTTGATGAATGCTACCACTGCCAGTTGGAGTGCTGTAGTGTCCCCAAGGCTGAGCCCCGATGTAAACTATGATATGAAAGAGATTGTAAATATGTGTTATAGGCTGGTGAGCCAAGTTTTGTATAAGCCAGTAGGCTTATGTGCTTGATGAGGCCAGAGAGCCTAAGGGTTGAAGGCCAAAGGCCTAGATTTTGTATCTGTATGTATGCAGCACATCAATAAAATATAAACACCCACCAGGTGCAGACCGACCACGATGAATGAGTGATGGGGGATTGAGCGTCCACAGAGTGGGCAAGGAACTAGGGGCTGGAAGGTGGGAAAGGGGCTAAGTGTTGAGTCTAGGGGCTAAGCTTAGGGGTCGTAAGCCTGGGAATAATATTTTAATATTATTCCAAAATATATGAGCATCATATGTTTTTATCTTAAGTCCTTTTTGGAAGGACACGTGAATCCCCAAGTGGTGGGAGGAACGCGTGCTGGTGGAACACATGCATTTCCATGGGTGACAAGTGTCAACCCTGGTGCATGCGAATAAAAATGGCCAGGGTGAGCCGTGAGAGGGTTCCATTCGATTGCCACCGAATTGTCTGAATGCATAGGGAGTTCTGAGCAGCAGGACCAACCCGACTCCTGTAGAGGACTTTCGTGCGACCTTGTGATGGAAATGTCTGTGTCAAGCCCTGAGAAAATTGGCGTGTGCACTCCTGGAATGAGAAGCCTATGTTGATTTCAGGGAAGATTCTTTGTTTGTTTTGGGAAAATATGAGTGAGACTGTGTGTACATTCCCTGTTTTGAAGCTGTGATTGTGAAACCATCCAGGGATTGCTGAACCAGTTGGGGAAACCTGTGTCTGTTATCCCGTGAGTCGTTGAGACTACGTAGTACTGGACTGCGTGAGGTTTGTTGGCCTGTGAGCAACTCTTTCCAGGTGAAATAGTTTGTTGGGAATCATTTTCTTCCAGAGAGTGTCCAGCACCAGCTTCAGACTCTGAGACTTCCTGATCCGGCCTGTTGCCGAGACCCAGAGAGGAGGTTAGCACCGATGGACTGTGCGTGTGAAGGTGTATACTCCCAGGTGGAACAGGCATGTGGGGAATGAGATTCTGGTAGTAGTGGGCGTAAGATGGCATCTTTGGGAAGAACCTTTCCAGATATCCTGTGCTTTTTCCCTGTAACCTCAGCTTAGTCTAGAATTCCTTGCCTTGGGGTGGAGCTCGGTCCCAGCTCGGGGGTGACCCACTGTTGAGTTGATGAACAATGTGGTCTAAGGCTGGGAGGTTCGTGGAAGGCCTGCACTTGGTCGGTGATTTCTACAGCTGTTAAAAGATAAGTATTTGAATTTTGTTTTGATCATGTTGTGCATGACCGTGTTGTTTATGTATCATGTTTTCCGCTGTGTATATGAATTAATATGAAAAGATAATTGTTTGTTGATCATGGTAGTAATTCATATGAATACTCTGTGTTGAATGTGTTTAATTGTGATTAAATGCATGTGCTTATAATGTCTGTACGAATTATGTAAAATCCCATGTATAGAATGGTAACTGAGAGGTGTGAAAACCTCGGTAGTGAAAAAGGTACACTACAAATTGGTATCAGAGCCAAGGTTTCAACGTTGAGCCTAGATGGGCCAGTGGAGCGGTCTTTGGATTGAGAATGTGAGGGGAAATTGAGTCGGGAGGACCAATTTCGGACCCTGGTTTGCTCCGAAACATCAAGGAGACACTTGACGAGTTTTTATTAAGAACTCAGGAAATTTAGCAGTGTAGTGAAACTGCAGCCGATGTGGTCTACGACCACGGGGAGATAGGTCTCTACACCAAGGGTGTTAGAACCTTAGGATCCGTTCGGAAGGGAAGGCGAACCCTTGTAACCGTCATATCGGGAGAATGTGCACAGGGTTTAAGTCCTCATGGGTGGAGGAGAAGTCTCGGAGAGACGTCGGGATATTGGAGTCATCGCGGTTTTAGAAGTCAAGAGAACCGAGACCTTGTGAGTCTCGAAACACCGAAGAAACCATAGCCGTGAATCTCGGGTGGACACATGTCTTGAAATTTTCCATTCCGGAAAATCGAAAATCATGAAATCGGAGTCATGAAGGAGTTCGGGAATTTTCATGGAAAAAGTTCCGAAGTCCCAAGATTGAATCGGGATCGTCCATTTGTTGTGGATGCATGGCAGTAATACAGGCAATCGGGGAAAGTCCCGATAGAAGAGTCATCCATCGGAAATCGGGAAATCGGGAATCACATGGACAAGGAGTCCATGCGTTGTGAAACTCCGAACCCCAAAAACCCGACGAGAGGTTTGACTACGGTCATGGGGTAGAGGTCACATGGACCTCGGCATAGCTGGGGGTTTAAGACGAGAAAGGCAGGACCCGATGATGTCGTGGAAAGCGACGTGGATCCTCATGAACTTTCCACGTGCCACCGTGGTAGTGGGCGACAGCGGTGCTGTGGGCCCGGAGGGTAAAGTAAATCAGGATTTCAGAATTCGGCAATTGAAATGACAAGAGATTCATGCACTATGAAACCCCAAACCCTGAAACCCCGACAAGGGTATAAGGTTGCGATCTTATAAGACTGCGATCACATGGACATTGTCTTAACTGCGAAGGGATAAAGCAAAAGGGCGCATTGGCAAATCAGAGATCGGGAGTTTATGAGAATAGGAACTCATGTCGTTGGGAATCCCGAAACCTCGATACTTGAAGCTTCAGTCGGAAAGATGTACCTCGTAGACACCTAAAGAGCACCCTGTGCTAGCGAGTGTGAAGAAAAGGCAAGAGGGGTGGGACCCCAGTGATGTCACGAAAGGTGACGTGGACCTTCCGGAATGTGCTATGTCCCATCACAGTAAGGGCGACAACAGTGTTGTGGGGGTCAGAGTTAATTAAACCCGAAAATTTGGATTTCAGGGAATTGTAGTAAAAGGGAGTAGTAGGTCACTATTGCATAGTGAACTTCGGGGGTACCAAAAACCCGAGGTTCCAAAACCCAAAGTACCGATAAACTGAAGTTTTGAAAACAAGGAATTTGCAGAGCCTACTGAGATCTCGGAAAACTTATTTTAAAATCGAAATGTCTTTTATTTTACGCGAATTGGCTTATAATATTGTGGTTGTTCATGAAGGTTTAATGGCCTGACAATTTTAAATTGAATTGCACAGTGCTTGTGCATATTTCAACGAAGGTCATAACCCCAGTTAATCAACGCCGAGTATGGAGTGGGAAAAAATGCAGCTTACCCCTGAAATAGAAGATGAACGAGAAGGAAAGGATGTTAACCTGGGAGTCGAAGGATCGAACTCTAATGGGCATGGAAAAGAGATGGATAAGGAAGGACATATGATGAAAATCATTGAAGGGCTGCAAAGAGAGGCCAAGGAGCATCGAGCTGATAGTTGAAAGCTCATGAAAGTCAAGGATCGACAAGGGAAATTAAACTTAAAATTCTTGCAGAGTCTGGAAAGAATAGCGAAGAAACTTGAGAAGGGAAGAGACTTAGGTACGATAGAGAGTGGCAGAACCCATGGGAGAAGAAGTAGGTTGAGGAGTGGTAGCCAACATCTTAGTTTCTCCCAAAGACGTTTTGACAGTAAGACACACAGTAGTTCAAGCCCGTCCCCTACCAGAAAACATCGAAAATATGGAAAGGAGGAATTGAAAGGAGAAATGAACAAGATTAAGCCTCCCACATTTGATGGAGAACATAAAAAGGAGGAAGATGATGAGACATGGTTGCTTGGCATGAAGAAATACTTCCAGCTGCAGAATTATTCTGCCCATGCAGAAGGAAGAATTGCCATGTACCAACTGAAAGGAAAAACCTCCATGTGGTGGGATCAGTTTGTGCAGGTGCAGCACATCAGAGAGAAAGAGGTCACTTGGAAGGAATTTAAGAGGTATTTCGAGAAGAAATACCTGACTAAAATATACTATGACAGAAAGATGAAGGAGTTCTTTGAACTCAAGTTGGGCAGTATGACCATTGATGAGTATGAACGAAATTTTTTGGAACTACTGAAGTATGTTCCATTCATCAAGGACGAAGCTGTTAAAATTCAGAGGTACCTAAGTGGACTGCCACCTTCCATTGGTGACAAGATTCAATATGATGATCCTAATACCATGGAACAAACCTTAAGAAGGGAGAAATGCCTATATGAACAACAAAGAAAAAAGCGTACCTTTTGGAAGGCTTGGGATGACCAGAAGAGGTTTAAGAAAGAACAGAGGCAGAAGGGAGACAAGCATTCCTTTTTCCGAAACAGTCGTTAGGAACAACCATCATTTAGAGAGTTGAGAAGGACTGAGGAGGGCGCACAAAGACAGAGACAGACACCCATTCAGTGTTGGGGCTGTCAAGGAAACCACAAGTACAAAGATTGTTCCCATAAAAATGGTAAGGCGAGAAATGTACATACTATTCAGCAAGTTGAAACAGTGGAGGATATGGGCAGCAGAATGCCGAGGATCTACGCAGCCCTGGACAATAAGCAAGAGGAATTTCAATCGCACATGATTGAAGTGGAAGGTATGATCAACAACCGACCGCTTGTTATTTTAATTGATTCAGGGGCTAGCCATAGTTATGTAGATCCTAGAGTGGTGGAAAGTTTGCATCTAGCGAAGAGAAAACATGAGAAGTCTTGGTTAGTGCAGTTAGACACAGGGACTAAGAGGATGGTCACTGAATTGGTTAATTCCTGTTCAGTGGACATGAAAGGAATGAACACTAAGGCTGAATTGAACATTCTGCCTTTAGGCTCATACGATTGTTTAATTTGGATGGACTGGTTGGACTAACACCATGCCCTTATGGACTGCCGTAACAAGAGATTTACATGTTTGGATGAAGAGGGAAATCAGGTAACAATCCAAGGAATTCGCAGAGCCGTGGTTGTGAGGGAAATCTCAGCTATGCAGCTGAAGAAATGTTACCGGAAAGGCTGTCAATTATTTGCAGCCTGGGTGGAAGAAGCATTCCAAGATGTGGTCTCGAATCTGGAAGACCACAGGGTGCTCAAAGAGTTTGAGGACATGTTTCAGGAGGTGCCTGGACTACCTCCGAAGAGGTACATTGACTTTTCTATAAATCTAATGCCTGGAGCAGCTCCAGTTTCGAAAGCTCCTTATAGGATGAGTACGCCAGAGCTGAAAGAGTTGCAATTGCAGCTCGAAGAGCTATTAAAGAAAGGCTACATTCATCCCATTGTGTCACCGTGGGGAGCCCCAGTCTTATTTGTAAGAAGAAATATGGAACGTTGAGGCTGTGCATCGACTTTCAGCAGTTGAATAAACTCACTGTCAAGAACAAATATCCTCTGCCAAGGATTGATGATCTTTTTGATCAGTTGAAGGATGCGAAAATATTTTCAAAAATAGATATTCGATATGGATATCACCAAGTGAGAATAAGGGATGAGGACATCAGCAAGACTGCCTTCAGAACAAGGTATGATCATTATGAGTTTACAGTGGTGCCATTTGGATTGTCCAACGCGCCTGCTGTCTTTATGTGCCTAATGAATGGAGTGTTCAGAAATTATTTGGACAAGTTCGTCATAGTCTTCTTGGATGATATCTTGGTGTACTCCAAGATAGAGGAAGAACACGAACAACATATTAGAATGGTGCTGCAGGTGTTGAGAGAACACCAGCTCTACGCAAAAATGAGCAAGTGCTCATTTTACCAAAGGCAGATCCATTATCTGGGACACATTATTTCTGAAGAGGGGATCGCTGTGGATCCTGAAAAGGTATAGGCCATTCGAGAATGGCCAGCGCCAAAGAATGTGACAGAACTTAGATCCTTTATGGGTCTGGGAGGATACTATAGGAGTTTTATAGCTGGATTCTCAAGGATAGCCCATTATATCACTTCCTTGCAAAGGAAGGGAAAGAAGTTCCAGTGGACTGAAGAATGTGAGAGTAGCTTCCAGCAATTGAAGCAGCTTCTAACTAGTGCCCCAATCCTGAAAATTGCAGATCCAAACAAGGATTACGTAGTGTGCGCAGATGCATGTAAGGAAGGGTTGGGAGGAGTTCTCAGGCAAGAGGGATCTGTAATTTGTTATGAATCCCGAAAGATGAAAGAGCATGAAAAGAACTATGCCACTCATGATTTGGAGCTGGTAGCAGTTGTCCATGCATTGAGGAAATGGAGACATTACCTCATGGGCAAGACATTCGAATTAAGAACAAACCACAATGGTCTGAAGTATTTATTTGATCAGCCAACCCTAAATGCCAAGCAAATTAGATGGTTGGAATTTCTGTGCGAATATGACTTTGATATCAGGCATATCAAAGGGAAAGACAATAAAGTGGCTGATGCGCTCAGCATAAAAGTGCATGAATTACATGCTACAACCATTAGCATGTACAAAACTGAGATTAAAGACATAATTCTTGAAGCTGCAAGTGTTGATTTGCAATACAAAAATATTGTAGCAAAGATACAACAGCATGAAAGACCACAGATCGAGAAAGGTTATGCCTTGGGAACTGATGGTCTACTTCTATATAAAAACAGAGTGTATGTACCTAATGACCGAGAATTGAAGCTGGCAATTCTAAAAGAAATGCATAATGTGACTTATGTTGGTCATCCTGGATATCAAAAGACTGTGGCAGCAGTCAAAGGCCATTATTTTTGGCCGGGTTTGAAGAAAGAAATTGTTGAATACATCACCAGATGTATGGAATTCCAGAAGGTCAAGGTTGAGCACAGACACCCAGCAGGGTTGCTGCAACCTTTACCTATACCTGAATGGAAATGGGACGTGGTAACAATGGATTTTATCACAGTATTGCCTAGAACAAGCAAGCAACATGATTCAATCATGGTGGTGGTGGACAAGCTTACTAAAGCTGCCCATTTTATTCCACTGAAAACCACCCACAGAGCAGCAGATGTTACTGATATTTTCCTAAAAGAAGTTGCACGCTTGCATGGAATTCCTAAGACAATTGTGTCTGATAGGGACCCGAAATTCACTTCGAATTTCTGGAAAGGACTGTTAAAAGGATTCAGAACGAATCTAAACTTTAGTACAGCATATCATCCTGAGTCTAATGGACAGACATAGAGAGTAAATAGAGTGATAAAAGACATGCTGAGAATGTATGTGATGGATAAACCATCAAGGTGGGAAGACTACCTGCATTTGGTAGAATTCGCCTACAATAATGGGTATCATACATCTCTGAAGATGAGCCCATTCGAAGCGTTTTATGGAAGAAAGTGTAACACTTCAATGAGCTAGGATAATCCAGCTGACAGAATAGTAGTTGGACCTGAACTACTCAAAGAGATGGAAGATCAAATGATAAAAATCAAACAGAATCTGAAAGCTGCCCAGGACAGACAGAAAAGTTACGCCGATAGTAACATAACCCATAGAGAATTTAAAGTGGGTGACCATGTTTTCCTGAAAGTGAAAACTAACAGGAGTTCCCTGAAATTGGGAAGTTGCGCCAAGTTGGCAACAAGATTTTGTGGGCCATTCGAGATCCTGGAAAGGATTGGGCCAGTTGCATACATGCTTGCATTACCTGCATCTATGACTGTACATAATGTGTTTCATGTTTCACTGCTTAAGAAATATGTACCTGATACTAATCATGTTATCGATTGGACTGTGATCCAGGTGGAACCAGAAGGTGTCCTGCAAGCGCATCCTGTACGCATATTGGACAGGAAAAGAAAACAACTCCGGAATCGAGCTATAGAGCTTGTAAAGGTCCAGTGGACCTGGTACAGTCCTGAGGACGCGACATGGGAGCATGCAGATGTTATGCCAGCAGAGTACCCGCATCTTTTTGAAAATTTTGAAAAGCTTGCAGATGCTATGTAAAGTTGCATTGAGGACATTGCAAAAATAAGGTGAGGGGATTGTAGTGTCCCCAAGGCCGAGCCCCGATGTAAACTATGATCTAAAAGAGATTGTAAATATGTGTTATAGGCTGGTGAGCCAAGTTTTGTATAAGCCAGTAGGCTTATGTGTTTGATGAGGCCAGAGAGCCTAAGGGTTGAAGGCCAAAGGCCTGGATTTTGTATCTGTATGTATGCAACATATCAATAAAATATAAACACCCGCCAGGTGCAGACCGACCACGATGAATGAGTGATGGGGGACTGAGCGTCCACAGAGTGGGCAAGGAACTAGGGGCTGGAAGGTGGGAAAGGGGCTAAGTGTTGAGCCTAGCGGCTAAGCTTAGGGGGCTTAAACCTGGGAATAATATTTTAATATTATTCCAAAAGATATGAGCATCATATGTTTTTATCCTAATTCCTTTTTGGAAGGACACGTGAATCCCCAAGTGGTGGGAGGAACGCGTGCTGGTGGAACGCATGCAGTTCTATGGGTGACAAGTGTCAACCCTGGTGCATGCGAATAAAAATGGCTAGGGTGAGCCGTGAGAGGGTTCCATTCGATTGCCACCGGATTGTCTGAATGCGTAGGGAGTTCTGAGCAGCAGGACCAACCCGAATCCTATAGAGGACCTTTGTGCGACCCTGTGATGGAAATGTCTGTGTCAAGCCCTGAGAAAACCAGCGTGTGCACTCTTGGAACGAGAAGCCTGTGTTGATTTTGGGGAAGAGTCTTTGTTTGTTTGGGGAAAAGATGAGCGAGATTGTGCGTGCATTCCCTGTCTTGAAGCTGTGATTGTGAAACCAACCAGGGATTGTTGAACCAGTTGGGGAAACCTGTGTCTGTTATCCCGTGAGTCGTTGAGACTACGCAGTATTGGACTCCGTGAGGTTTGTTGGCCTGTGAGAAACTCTTTCCAGGTGAAAGAGTTTGCTGGGAAGCAGTTTCTTCCAAAGAGTGTCCATCACCAGCTTCAAACTCTGAGACTTCCTGATCCATCCTGTTGCCGAGACCCAGAGAGGAGGTTAGCACCGATGGACTATGCATGTGAAGGGGTATACTCCCGGGTGGAACAGGCATGTGGGGAATGAGAGTCTGGTAGTAGTGGGCGTAAGATGGCATCTTTGGGAAGAACCTTTCCATATATCCTGTGCTTTTTCCCTATAACCTCAGCTTAGTCTAGAATTCCTTACCTTGGGGTGGAGCTCGGTCCCAGCTCGAGGGTGACCCACTGTTGAGATGATGAACAGTGTGGTCTAAGGATGGGAGGTTCGTGGAAGGCCTGCACTTGGTCGGTGATTTCTACAACTGTTAAAAGATAATTATTTGAATTTTGTTTTGATCATGTTGTGCATGACTGTGTTGTTTATGTATCATGTTTTCCGCTGTGTATATGAATTAATATGAAAAACTAATTGTTTGCTGATCATGATAGTAATTCATATGAATACTCTGTGTTGAATGTGTTTAATTGTGCTTAAATGCATGTGCTTATAATGTCTGTACGAATTATGTAAAATCCCATGTATAGAATGTTAACTAAGAGGTGTGAAAACCTCGGTAGTGAAAAAGGTACACTACAAGTGCACTGTGAACCCTCATTGGGAATAGGCACCTTGGCCTCCTCTCTATCTCGTCGGTTAATCAAGGCATTTGAAATCCTTTGGAAGGACCTCGTTAGACCAACCACATCCCCCTCATCAGTCTTCTCCTGGCCAATGACTTGTTTTTCTCGTTTGGGTTTAGACTCCTCTGGCGAGGATGCCATTGGAGGCATCACACCTCTTCCCCTAGCACCACGTCGTGAACCTTCGTGGCATCATCTATCCAGCATTATCAACATGGACAATTTCCATTTTAATTAGTGATAAGTTATTAATCATTTTTTAAATAAATTGGAAGGCGTAATGATTCCCACGTCGCAAGGTTGAACACACTCTGATACCATATGTAATGTCTCTCCCTCCGTTAAGACAACAAATGAAGTACAAGGTAATTTTTTTTTAAAGCATTAGGGAATTAATGTCAACATATAAATCATAGAAAATCATAATAATATGAAATCATAATCATATAATTACAAGCGACATGTCATCGAGTCAATAAAGACACAAGGCCAACGCATTAACTTAAATAACGACGACTCATGTTCAGCGCATAAACATAAATAGCGACGCAGTTCAACACATCACTTTCAACTCAAGAAAAATATAAGTAATGATCAAACCGACACTAAATATTAAAATAACTACCCGCCCAACCTACCTTGCAAGGTTAGGATCTCCAGGACACATAAGCAATGCTCAAGCCCAGGATTCATCCAATTTATTTTGACCACTTAAGGTCTCAGGGATGGTGATTTTTCTGAGGAACAACGAGGTGTCTAAATCCCACTAATAAAATCAAGATGATACAAATTTATATCAACGATCAATCTCACTTATCAAGTAATCATGGCGCAAGAGAAATATAATTACTAAATCAATCATCATCAATATTATTTTAATGGTGCAAGGGAATCTAATTATTAGAAAAATCATATATCCACATGTTACTTCATGTCAGTCACCAATTACCAGATATGCTCTTTCAGAATTAGACACCAAACATCAGATATCATACATCAGATACACCAAACATTAGAGAGACCAAACATCATAGACCAAAATGAAGGAGTTGATTGGCATGACTTTTAGGGTTTTGAGGTCATTTGTTGTACATAGGGACAATTTTTCTTTAAAATAATTTTCTGACCAAATGAAGATGAATTTGACCAAAGTGAAAGTTTTTTTTGTCAATAATAAACCAAGGAACAAAAACCTCCTTTAGTTTGTGCATGGGTTTTATGATTCAAGAGAAATTCCCAAAACACAGTTGCTACAGGTGGGTGGCTGCACTTTTGGACAACTTGACTTCAAATCCGTTTTTCATGGGTTTGGAGCAGGGGTTTTCAATTCTTAATGACTCTATTATGTACTATGCATCCTCATATTTCCAAACATACCACTTTCAACCCAAAAATCCTCTGGGAAGGCCTCAAACATCCTCTTAAAGACCATGATGTGTTTCTACTATGAGCACGCTGCTCTTCTGCAATGTTTAGTGACCAACTTCAAACTTGTATTATGAATAAATGGGAATGTAGTTTTGAAAACGGGACATGTTTTGCATTCCAAAAATACCAAAGAAAAAAAATCTCTCTCAGTGTTGTAAAAATATTTATGGTTAGAGAGATATTGATCCATCTTTGAGCCCTATTTTTCCAGAAAACCCATAAATTTGGCAATTTTTGGATGTACAGAAACACAATGAGCTCATGGTGCACTTTCTCTCAAAGG
The DNA here is from genome assembly GCA_009831015.1 of Picea engelmannii. Lineage (NCBI taxonomy): Eukaryota > Viridiplantae > Streptophyta > Pinopsida > Pinales > Pinaceae > Picea > Picea engelmannii. Next base: position 490,736 of record ML785605.1, on the reverse strand, counting down.
ATTTAAATGATTAAAAATTTATATTATTTGATATATATTTACCTCTAATTCACATATATATACCTTGGTGGCCATTTCAGATCAAAATTTGGAAGAAAAATGCAAAAAACATGCTAAAAAGCAGGTCTTTGCCACTTTTTCAAGACCTTCGTTGCGCTTTTAGAGTCATCTTGGGAGATTAAAGGTTTGGAAGTCATGCAAATGAATTTTTGCAAGTTTAATGGTGCAAGTGTCTTCTAAAAATTCCCATATACCTCCTCCAATAATCATTTCATAAAATCAATGCACATAAGCAACCTTAAAATCAACTCCAAACACATGATGCACTTGTGTTAAATTTACTGCAATTTTTGCAAAAAAGTGAAATTTTGAATTTATTGGGTCAAAATAAAAACTTGGTGATGTAATTACCCATATTATGTATTTACATGATGTAACTAAGTGCAACAGAGCTAGTGAATGTAAAATTTATGTAAATTTGATGGTCATTAATGCTATTCAAGGGCAGTTGAGCTAAAATTGGGAGTTTGTTTTAACCTCCCTAGCTTTGTGTATTATTGGAGATATCCTTGTAAATAGTTCCTATCATGAGCGATTCGACCCCTTGGATGAAGAAATATGGTTTTAATATATATTTACACCAAATGAAATAAAAAAAAATGTTGGACATTGGATATGTGATAGCTTGGAAGCTAGTGTACATTTTTTACTATAATAATACAAAAAAGTTGCAGCTGTTATCTAGGGATTCATGTGGTATGTTCATTAGCATTGTTTTTTATTTGTTTTATCATCAAATGTAATGAAATTTTCTCCTTTTAACCATTATAATTCTTTCTTGTGACTATAATATCTGACTCTTGCCCGCACTGAGCGAACTTATTCTTTGAGGAAACTTGTTTGCAAGTGATCCGACTTTTTATACTATTGGGCATTTGATTATGATTATGAGACATTATAGATAAGATGACATGTTATTTTGATGTATTGATATAGAAAAGTTCTATTGACTCAGTTCTCTTGAGTGTGCAGGATTTTGGACCTTGAGGATGTACAGACATCGATGAAATCCTTGGACTCTGAATCGAGTTAGGGAGTGGACTATTTGGGTTTGACTATTGTATATATATGAATTATGTGCATCTGATTAGATGTTATGATTATGTATTTTATTTCTGACATGATTCGTTGATGATGTAGGCTAATGATAGCTTGTTGACCAGACTCACATGTGGAGTAGAGGGGTCACGCATGACTACCAGAGATATTGAGGGAGAGTTGTGGAAAACAACCCTACCATAGCCTACTACCACTCCTGTCATGGCTGGAACTATATGCTAAGGATTACCTAGTTCGAGAATACCCACGATGTTGTGAGGGAAGACTGCGACAGTCACTCACGATGATTTTAAGGGGCACGCAATAAGGCAGTGGCATTATTTCTTAGAGGCCCTTAGTCTTCCACAAGATCACCTGGCAGAGTATTGACTCTAGGGGTTTTTGATGTCTACCAAGTCAGTCAAGAGGTGAGTGGCACCCTTGGATCACGTAGTTCATCCTGAAGGGCATGTCGCGAAAGAAAAACAGAAAGAGGCGGGTGGCACCCTTGGAGCATGCAGTGCATCATGAAGGGAACATCACACAAGGGAAACAAAATGAGGAGAGTAACACCCTTGGAGCACATAGTGCGTCTTGAAGGGAACATAACATTGTTAACTAACAAGAGAATAAACCTATATGGCCTTAGAACGAATAACGTGATAAGAAAGTTTTAAAAACAATTTCCCTTATAAAATGTCGCCCAACCTCGAAAATTAAAATATAGGTCTAAAGTAATACTCGTGGTAAAATAATAGTAATAATAATAATCATTAAACATGTGACAAAATGGGGGTAAGAAACTTAATTAAATTATTGAAATCAAATTATATGAGGAATTTAAAATTTTAAAAGGGAAATGATTGTTTTGTTACACATACTAATTAAAATTAATTAATTAAAAAGAAGAAAAAGGGGAAAAAGATAATTTTCTAGACTTACTAATTTGAGTTTAGATAAAAAGAGAAAGAGGGAAATTTAAAAAAATTAGGAAACTAAGGGAAAAACGAGGAAACATAAAGAAAAAGGGAAACATAAGGAAAATGAAAAATGACCAACTTAGCAAGGAATCTTGCCTTTAAGAACTTTCTAAATTGAACTCAACTAGTAAATTAGTAAGGGGGAAAGACATTAAATTGTGTAAGGGAATATGGGGACACCTAGGAGTGATTCTAGGAATGCTTTTAGGTGGGTGAGGGAAATAAGAGTAATTAAATAATTAATGAAATTAATTTCTGGTGCAATGAAGGGGATGGGTGAAACATGTCCGGGGAGGATTTTTCTAAATTAAATTATTGAATAATAAATTAAATAAGAATTTGGGAAAGAAGTGACTTAGAAATTCTATATAAAGGAGGGATGAGGAGAAAGATGGATCTCTTGGGTTATGCATAAGGTTACGCTGCAGAATTTTGGACTTGACTGACTTAGCTTGTGGGAGTTGGGATACCCAGCTCGGTCAGGAGTGGTAGCTTGACCTTGCGAGGCGAGATGGGAGCTAGTTGTTCTCTCATCCAGTGTGTGTGGCCTCTTTGTGGCTCAGGGGGCTAAGGGGGAAGAAGAGTACCCCTAGCATTGGCTTGGAGGTACCAGTGAAGTCTCATCGGTCGACAAGCGGGAGCTGCATGGAGCATGCGGGACAACAACTCAGAGAAGATGACTTGAGATATGATACAATTACTTTTATTCGACATATTATTGACTGTACACTTTCATTTTTGTACTTTTAACTGTGTAAAGAAGGTGTTGGACTTAACATTTTGATTGAGAACTTAATTTTCCCATATCCTTAAGATTACCACTTGACTTGATTCCCTTGGGATTCGATCCCTGAATGACTATCCTACTGGTTTTATTAATTTGTTGTGATTAGTTATGATTTTTTTTTACTTCGTCCTCGCCTGAGAAGTCGGCTAGGAGACGAATTAACAGTCCTCACTTCAATGCATAGTGACCTATAGATTCTAATTCCCTACTTTTATGTGCGTGGATGATGAGCGAAGGTTGTTTACCCAACTGTATACCCCTATTGATTGTTCTTGGTTGATGGATTGCATTGCGACTTTTTGCAAATGAGTACTTCTGTGATTGTTTATCCTTTCCTTCCGTGATCCGATTATTACCCTCTATGTTTGATGAAATGATCCATGCATTTTTAATAAAATATCGTCTGCATTTTAATACCTTTCCAAGAAAATTTACTGTGTGGTTTTTATACATTTGGTATGGCTTTTCTTTGCGTCTTTACCTCTGCACATTAATATTTTGATGAATTTATCTTGTGTAACTACCCACTTGAATGACAGTCTATAAATTATTCTGGACTGCGTTTTTTTGGGGTGTATTGGCTAGAGATAGTACTTGGGATACTTTGAAATCTTCATTTTTTACTGCAAACATTACCCGATTGAGTGCAATTTCGAGGTTTTTTGTTTTTACTGTTGGGACTGTGTTTTTTTTTTTAAACTCAGCTTTAGAACCACGATTTTCATTACCCTGTTGACTGCAATAGAACTTGGCAAATTGAATTGGACATTGTAATTATAATATGTTTTTGCATATAATTTACAGATGTATATTGTTTGTTTGCGTTCATATTTCGATGTAGATATATTGCCTGTCTATGCTAATATTTCAGTAGATAATGGTCTGTCTGCGTTAATATTTAGATGTAGATATGATACTTTTTTATTTTTATGATTATGAATTGTTACCGGAACATTAATCATTCAATTTTTATTTAGTTTCAATACTGTTGAATAATAATTACTGTGGAGTAAAAATATAGCATATGGTTGTGCCTGGCAGCGAATGCATTAATTGAGACAATGATCCATTTTTCACTTTTTAAAGGGATTGTAGTTATTTGAATAGTTAAAGGACAACGGTAAAAGTAATGCCTGCGGTTTTAATGGCTTTATAAAAACTTTAAATTACTCAACATTTTCCTTTGTGCCTGGGCGTATTCCTTTTCTGTCTGGATGTTTTCCTTTGTTCCTAGGCGTATTCCTGTGTGTCTGGGCATTTTCCTTGTGCCTGGGAATATTCATTTTATGTTTGGGTGTTTTCCTTTGTGCCTCGGTGTATTCCTTTTGTGTCTGGGCGTTTTCCTTTGTGCCTAGTCGTCTTCCTTTGTGTCTGGGCATTTTCGTTTGTGTCTGGGCGTATTCCTTTTGTGTCTGGGCATTTTCCTTTGTGTCTGGATGTTTCCTTTTGTGTTGGGAGTTTTACACAGCTTACCCACAACCTTTTTAGTGGAAAAATCCCCATACCTTACCCTACGCATTCGTGATACTTGCATGGATTTTGCATCCACTTTTCCTGGCAAAACTAATCTTCGTTTTCAATGCATTTTAAGGGCGAATCTACCTCTGCGATTATTGCCCATTTTTATGGAGAATTTACTCGGAAGTGTTAATACATATCGACTTCAATTTCATTTGATTGTACAACATTTATTCATTTGACAGTATGGTGGATAGCAATTTCTAGAGATCATTCTGGTTCATTCCTTGATTCCCAGACAAGCTATATATCTAGGCAGTAAGTTGATGATTTCCTTGATGATAAGACATGTATACATAATTTAAAATGGTTAAATCCTTTTAATGGAAACCAATTACTCGACAACGACTTTATATATAATAGACAACAAATTTTATTTGTAATCGACAATAGATTTTTAATTAATAGACAACCTTATTACTTGAACCATAGCAACCTTTATCTAAATAATACACCGTGAATCTTATAGCTTACAACATTTGCATCTCCTTGTATTACACAATGAATGTATGCATTGCACAATGATGCACATTTACACAATGATTTTAATGTTTATGGGCAGTGTCTGACAATAATATTGATTGGTCGATAGCTATGCTTATTGTAATCCTTTGCTAAACTCTTTTATCACTAATCCTTTAAGGATAGTGTACCGGTTTATAAAACTGCTATATTTTGTTAACCTTTAACAATGATATCCGATATATATTAGCCCTTATCCTTTGCTAATGTTTAGGGGTTATACATATTAATAAGGTTAATGTGCCACTATATTTTATTACTAACTTTATTGGTCAAATGTTAACCTTAACCTATGAAATATGATGGAGTCTTGGGAGAATTGTGAGGCATCTCACCCCAAGCTTGAGTTGGGGAAGTGACCTCAGTATTTATTTTTATTGTAAAATAGTTGTATTAACCATTATCTTGTGCCAACATTATCAACGATATTGCCACTATCCTTATTTGCCCTTTTTATTTTAAAGGATATGCACCTCAACAATTTTATTCAAGGTGTGAAGATTGATTTTGTTGCACAAGGAATTTGTTGTGTTTCTTGATTGTCCTAGTCATATTGTTGACTCGTCGTTGAGTGCTAGGGTTAGTCATCAGGTGTTCATATAGTCCTTGATCTCCTAGCACGTTGAGTTTTAGCTTGTGTTGAGGGTCCAGTTTTTTTGTTGCATTCCAGTTGTTTTCGTGCCTATCACCAGGCGACCGCATGAATTCTGAGGAGGGAATCAATGCGCAACCTGACAGATAGAGTTGAGTGACAACTAGTCGGATTTTATGATTCCCATCATGGGATTTTGTCATTATAGATTGTTGTTGGTGTTGGGGATTGTAATGCCTTCAAGCGTCGGGTTGCGTGCCATAGGGGTTCTATTAACTGGCCATCGAGGTCATTGTGTTGGATTGGTGGGTGTAGTCCTTTAGCTTGTAGGAAAAGTCGTATTCATTTCAGGAGGGTATTTGTTTCTCTCTATCTTTGATTTATGCATGTTTCAAGTAGTTGCACGATGTGCTAAGTGGGTTGAGTCATTGTTGAATGTTTCATGATTTGCGTGCGTGGTGTTCGTCGTCAGGCTGTGTGGTTTTATTGTTGTTTTCGTTACGTTCCTGCCTAAAATGAAAAAAAATGCAATTTTCGCTTCGCTTGCAATTATAACAAAAGGGTATTTATATATGGTATCAGAGCCAGTTCAACCCTGCGACTTTGGATTGCCAAGATTTCCACTGTAGTGAACCCATGAGTATTAATCGTTGCATTAATTAAAAACCTTAACGGGATGATGTCATGATCGAATTTAGAGGATGCCTCGAAGGTTCGCAACGTGGTGCCATGGAAGGAGGTGCGACGCCTCCAGAAGTTCCTTCACCCTCAGATTCGAATCCCCAAGGGGAAGAACAAGTCCTTGGGTTGGATTCGCTTGTAGTAAGGGATGATGATGGCCTGACAAGGCCCTTTCAGGTAATGTCAAGGGACTTGATTCACCATAGTTACTGAGATGAAGTCAGGGCACCTATACCCCTGAGGGTTCATAGCGCACCCTAGATATTACCATTAGCATCCACCGAGAAATCGAGAGAGTTGATTTCTCGAGTCCACAAGTGTCACAGATGGCTGTGTTGTTGAGGAACGATTGTAGAGACAGACATTGTGCTTCATGATTCGCGATTATGACCTCCAGCATGAAGTTTCTCATGGGGGTATTTCGACTGAAGGGGAGTGCTCTTCTATGGTGGAAGATGCTCTTGACACTTTTGAACATGGCCATCGACGATGTGTCATGGGAAATGTTCGGGGAACAGTTCCAGGAGAGGTATCTTTCTGAGGAATGCATTGAGCGTCAGCTCAATGAGTTTGATGCCTTGCGACAAGGTAGCCTGACAGTGCCTAAGAACAAGGCCCGTTTTGGAGCTACTTCAGTATGCTCTGTACCAAATTACCCAGAAACTTAAGGTCAAGAAGTTTGAGTTTGACCTTATTCTAAGAATTCAACTTCTACTTCGGGTACCAAGAATACTAGACTGAAGAAAGTGTGTTAGATTGTGGGGAGCCACATTACCAGCATTACTGCCTAGAGGAAAGGGCCAGAGCATATGGATCAGGTAGACCCACTACCATGTGAGTTTTGGGCAAGGCCCATTGGATTCATGCAGCTATGAATAACAACCAGGCAGAGCACCAATCAACTGTACTCGAGACATCAAGTAGCATCGCTGACCAGACCCTTAGTATTTGATAGATCCTCATGCTACTGAGAGTTTCATATCTGGTGCATTGCTAAAAATGATTAAGGTAAAGGCAGTCGAATAGGGGGAGTTTAGCTTTGTAGAGATGGCTTCAGGACTCAAATAGAAGGTTGGAGGAAAGGTTACGGATTGTACCCTTAACCTATGAGATTTTGTCACCAGGGCCAATCTGTACGTCACGATATTAGGATCTTATGATGTCGTGATTGGTATGGACTAGTTGGAATCGCATGAGGCAATACTCAACTGTAAGATGAAATGGTTGAGCTTGGTTGATGACGAGGGAAAGAGACGCATGATTCTAGGTTGGAACTAGGGAGTTTCCATGAGGTTCATCTCTTCCTTGCAGCTACGGAATAACGTGCGCAAGGGATGAAATCGTTATGCCATCCTTGCATTAAATGATAAGGGAGTAGCGGAAGGTTTAGAACACCTTCCGATGGTGAGAGAGTTTGCATATGTCTTTCTGGAGGAGTTACCTGGGATACCGCTGGAGAGGGAATTGAAGTTTACCATAGACATAAAACGAGGGACTGAACCAATAACGAGAACACCTTATCGTATGTCAACCTCGGAGTTACAGGAGTTGAGAATGAAACTGAAGGAGTTGCTAGACCTAGTGCTTTTACATCTGAGTGTGTCACCGTGGGGTGTGCCTGTTATTTTCATATGAAATAAGGATGGGTCGTGGAGACTCTGCATTGGCTACCGTCAGTTGAACAAGGCAACGATCAAGAGTCAACATCCATTGCCAAGGATTGAATATATGTTCGATCAGATGAAGGGTGTGACAGTGTTTTCAATGATCGATTTGTGATCAAGGTATCACCAGTTACGGATCAAGGGGATGACATCCCTAACACCACCTTTAAGATGAGGTTTGGACATTATGAGTTTATTGTTTTACCATCGGACTGACAAATTCCCTTAGGGTATTTATGAGTTTGATGAACGGGGTGTTCCACGATTACTTGGATAAGTTCATCCAAGTATTCATTGATGATATTTTGATTTACTCTCAGACGACGGAGGAGCATGATGAGCACTTGCGCTTGGTACTACAGTTTCAATGAGAGCACACATTTTATGGAAAGTTTTCCAAATGCTTGTTTAATCAATCAAAGATTCACTACTTAGGGCATGTCATCTCCGGTGAAGGTATCATCATGGATCCAACAAAGGTTGAGGCTATTATGGAATGGCCTGCGCCAACGAATGTCCAAAAGTGCATAGCTTCATGGGTTTAGCAGGATACTATCGACGGTTCATCGAGGGACTTTTGAAGATAGAAAATACGATCACAAAATTGCAGAAGAAGAACAAGAAGTTTGTTTGGACTGAGAAATGCGCAGAAGAATTTTAGAGGCTTGAGGAGATGTTTACAACAACACCGATACTAAAGGTCCATGACATGGATGCAAACTTCTTGGTATGCACTGACACATCCAAGGAAGGCTTAGGTGGAGTCTTGATGCAAGACAGTCAAGTGATCGCCTACATCTCGAGGCAACTGAGACGACATGAGGAGAACTATGCGACGCATGATTTGGAGTTGTTAGCCATTGTATATGCCTTGAATATTTGGATACACTAGCTTTTTGGACAAAAATTTGAACTAAAGACGGACCACTGTGGACTATAACACATCTTTTCGCAAAGCAACCTGAACATGCGACAACGACGTTGGTAGGAATCGCTTAGCGAGTATGATTTCGAGATTTATTACATAAAAAAAATAGTGAACTGAGTGGTAGATGCATTGATTTGGAGACCACACATATTTTTCGTTGATAGCAATCTACATGAAAATATTCCAATTTTATAGTGCGACGATGAGTGGTACAAAGAGGTCAAGGATTTTATCGGACAAAACACAATGATGCTACCAAGATTTGAAGGATTTACGTTTGACGACAGTGGACTATTGAGGTTTAAAAATCATATTTACGTACCACCGAACGACAAGTTGAGGAGTTTTATCCTAAACGAGGCTCACAGAGCAGTATACATGGCTCACCTGGGAGTCACGAACATGAGGTCGGACCTTAAACCCTTATTCTTTTGGAAAGGAATGAAGGCATACATAGTCAACTATGTGGCCAGATGTCTAGAATGTCAGAAAGTAAAGGATAAACATAGACATCCAACAGGATTAATACATCCACATGCTATTCTAGAATCAAAATGGGAGGTCATTTCGATGGATTTCATCGTTGGATTTCCACTGACAGCAAGGAAAGACGACTCAATTTTGTTGTAGTCTACACTCTAATGAAGAGTGCTCATTTTATTCCTATGCGTACGATGTATCAAGAACCTAACATAGCTAGAGTTTTCATTAGTGAGATTCTAAGGCTACATGGCGTAGCTAAGAGGATTATATTTGATCGGGGATCGGTATTTACTAGACGGTTTTGGACTACTTTCCAAGAGGACTTGGGGACCCAACTTAGCTTTAGTACTGTGTATCACCTGGAGACTGACGAGTAGACTGAACGAACAAGCCAAATATTGGAAGACATGTTGCGCATGTATGTAATGGACCAACAAAAGAATTGGGAATAATTCTTGCGACTGGTAGAATTCGCTCATAGCAACAGTTACCAAAGCACCATTAAGATGGCACCTTTTGAGTTCCTTTATGGGCGACTGTGTCGAACGCCTTTGAGTTGGGATCCTCTTGAGGATAGGGTCCTAGTGGGACCATAAGTGATCCAAGAAATGGAAAATCAAATGCAAACAATAAGACAAAGGATCAAAGAAGTGCATGATCGACAAAAGAGTTAGGTCGATGTGCATCGTGTAGACCATAGATATGAAGTTGGCGATCGAATCTTATTGTGGGTAAAACCACACAAGAGTTAGATCAATTTTGGAAAAGGTGATAAACTATCTCCTAGGTCTATGGAAACCTATGAGATTGTGGAAAGGAGAGGCATGTAGCCTATTGACTATCCTTGCCTGATTATTGAGGCATATGTACGATGTCTTTCACGTCTCTGTTTGAGACATTATGATTAGTGATCCTACACATGTTTGGACTTGAGCACCTTGCGGGTGTCGGATGAGGGTGCGCTCACGGCTGAGTCGATCCTCATCCTAGATCATCTCATTTTATAGCTACGACGTCGAACAGTAGATCAAGTCAAGGTCCAATGGGACAACTATAGTCCGCACTCGGCGACCTCGAAGGACGCATATGATATGCGCCAACAATTTCCATTTTTTTTGATAGATAGACTTATGGTACTGTGATACACATTATTTGGGCACTTATATACTGTGAAACTTCAGGATGAAGTTTATACCAAGAGGAGGTGTATGTAACATCCCACTCTTTCCCACACTAAGTGAACTTATTCTTTGAGGACACTTGCTTGCAAGTGATCCAAATTTTTATACTATTGGGAATTTGATTATGATTATGAGACATTATGGATAAGATCACATGGTATTTTGTTGTATTGATATAGACAGGTTCTATGGACTCGGTTCTCCTTAGTGTGCAGGATTTTGGACCTCGAGGATGCATAGGCATTGATGAAACCATTGGACTCTGGATCGAGTCAGGGAGTGGAGTATTGGGGTTTGACTATTGTATATATATGACTTATGTCCATTTGATTGGATGTTATGATTATGGATTTTATTTATGACATGATTCATTGATGATGCAGGCTGACGATAGCTTTCTGACTAGACTCACATGTGGAGTAGAGGGGTCACGCACGACTAACAGGCAAGTTGAGGGAAAGGTGTGTACAACAGACCTACCACAACCTACTAGCACTCCCTCCATGGCTCAAACTGTAGGTTAATGATTACCTAGCTCGAGAAGACCCACGATGTCATGAGGGAAGATTGCGTCAATCTCTCATGATGATTCTAAGGGGCGCACAATAATGCAAGGGCCTTATTCCTTAGAGGCCCTTAGTCTCCCACAAGATCACATGGTGAAGAATTGACTCTAGGGGTTTTTGATGTCTACCAAGTCAGTAAAGAGGCAAGTGGCACCCCTGGAGCACGTAGTGCATCTTGAAGGGCACGTCGCGAAAGAAAAATAAAAAGAGGCGAGTGGTACCCTTGGAGCATGTAGTGCATCCTGAATGGCACGTCGTGCAAGGGAAAATGAATGAGGCGAGTGGCACCCTTGGAGCACCTAGTGCGTCCTGAAGGGCACACCACATTGTTAACTAACAAGAGAATAAACCTAGATGGCCTTAGAACAAATAATGTGATAAGAAAGTTTTAAAAATAATTTCCCTAATAAAATGTTGCCCAACCTCGAAAATTAAAATCTATGTCTAAAGTAATACTTATGGTAAATAATAATAATAATAATAATCATTAAACATGTGATGAAAAGGGGGTAAGAAACTTGATTAAATTATTAAAATCAAATTATATGAGGGATTTAAAATTTTAAAAGGGAAATGATTGTTTTGTTACACATACTAATTAAAATTAATTAATTAAAAAAAAGAAAAAGGGGGAAAAGATAATTTTCTACACTTACTAATTTGAGTTTAGATAAAAATGGAAAGAGGGAAATTTAAAAGAATTAGGAAACTAAGGGGAAATGGGGGAAACATAAACAAAAAGGGAAACATAAGGGAAAAGAAAAATGACCAACTTAGTAAGGAATCCTGCCTTTAAGAACTTTCTAAATTGAACTCAACTAGTAAGTTAGTAAGGGGGAAAGTCATTAAATTGTGTAATGGAATACGTGGACACCTAGGAGAAATTCTAGGAATACTTTTAGCTGGGTGAAGGAAATAGGAGTAATTAAATAATTAATGAAATTAATTTCTGGTGTAACAAAGCGAATGGGTGACACATGTACAGGAAGGATTTTTCTGAATTAAATTATTGAACAATAAGTTAAATGGGAATTTGGGAAAGAAGTGACTTACAAATTCAATAAAAAGGAGGGAGGAGGAGAATGATGGATCTATTGGGTTATGCGTAACGTTACGCTGCAGAATTTTAGACTTGACTAACTTAGCTTGTGGGAGTTGGGATACTCGGCTCGGTGAAGAGTGGTAATTCGACCTTGCGAGGCGAGTTGGGGGGTATTTGTTCTCTCTTTCAGTGTGTGTGGCCCCTTTGCGGCTCGGGGGGCTAAGGGGGAAGAAGAGTACCCATAGAATTGGATAGGAGGTACCAGTGAAGTATCATCAATCGGAAAGTGAGAACTGCACGTAGCACGCGGGACAATGACTCAGAGCGGACGACTTGGGCTATGGTACGCTTACTTTTATTTGGCATGGTAGATTATTATTGGCCTTACGCTTTCATTTCTGTACATTTAACTGTGTAAAGAAGGTGTTGGACTTAGCATTTTGATTGAGAACTTAATTCCCCCATAGCCTTAAGATCGCTACTTGACTTGATTCCCTTAGCATTCGATCCCCGAATGTTGCGACTGTCCTATTGGTTTTATTGATTTGTTGTGATGAGTTGTGATTTTTTTTACTTCATCCTCATCCTTAGTTCATCAGTCCTTGCCTGAGCAGTCGTCCAAGTTCTAAATTGATGGTCATCACTTCGGTGCATAGAGACCTATAGATTCTAATGCCCTTCTTTTTTGTGCATGGATGATGAGCGAAGGTTGTTTGCCTAGCTGTCTACCCCTGTTGATTGTTCCTGGTTGATGGATTTCCTTGTGCCTTTTGAGAATAATATCCTTTCCTTATGAGATCCACTTATTACCCTCCGTGTTTGATGAAATGATCCATGTGTTTTTAATGAAATGTCATCTACATTTTTAATGCCTTTCCCAACGAATTTACAGTGTGGTTTTTATACATATGGTATGCCTTTTCTCTGCGACTTTACCTCTACACATTAATATTTTGATGAATTTATCTTGTGTAATTACCGACTCAAATGTCAGTCTATAAATTATTATGGAATTCATTTTTTTTGGGGTGTATTGGCTGGAGATATTACTTAGGATACTCTGCAATCTTCACTTTTTACTGCAAACATTACTAGGTTGAGTGCAATTTTGAGGTGTTTTGTTTTTACTGTTGGGACTGTGATTTTTATTAACAACTCAACTTTAGAACCACAATTTTCATTACCCTGTTGACTGCAATAGAACTCGGCAAATTGAATTGGATAGCATAATTATAATACATTTTTGCATATAATTTACATATGTATATTGTTTGTCCGTGTTCATATTTTGATGCAGATTTTTTATGTAGATATATTGTCTGTCTACGCTAATATTTCAGTAGATAATGGCATGTCTGCATTAATATTTAGATGTAGATATGATATGTTTTTATTTTTATGATTATGAATTCTTACCAGAACATTAATCATTCAGTATTTATTTAGTTTCAATACTGTTGAATAATAATAATTGTGGAGTAAAAAAATAGCATATGGCTGTTCCTGGCAGTGAACATATTAATTGAGACAGTGATCCCTTTTTCACTTTTTAAGGGGACTGTAATTATTTGAGAGGTTAAAAGATAGGGGTAAAATTATTATCTTCGTTTTTAATGTCTTTATAGAAACTTTAAATTACTCAGCGTTTTCCTTTGTCCCTAGGTGTATTCCTTTTGTGTTTGGGCATTTTACTTTGTGCCTGGGCGTATTCCTTTGTGTCTGGGTGTTTTCCTTATGCCTGGGCGTATTCCTTTTGTGTCTGAGCATTTTCCATTTTGCCTGGGCATATTCCTTTTGTGTCTGAGCATTTTCCATTTTGCCTGGGCATATTCCTTTTGTGTCTGGGCATTTTCCTTTGTGCTTGGGCGTATTCCTTTGTTTCTGGGCATTTTCCTTTGTGTCTGGGCGTATTCCTTTTGTGTCTAGGCGTTTTCCTTTGTGTCTGGGCATTTCCTTTTGTGTTGGGAGTTTTACCCATCTTACCCACCACCTTTTTCGTGGAAAAATCCATAGACCTTACCCTAATCATTCGTGATACTTCCACGGATTTTGCATCCACTTTTCCTGGTGAAACTAATCTACGTTTTCAATACATTTTGAGGGTGAATCTACCTCCATGATTTATTGCCCCCTTTTATGGAAAATTTTCTCGGTAGTGTAACTACATATCGAATTCAATTTCATTTGATTGGACAACATTTATTTATTTGATAGTATCGTGGATAACATTTTCTAGATAACATTCTGGTTCATTCCTTGATTCCCAGACAAGCTATATATCTAGGCAGTGAGTTGATGAATTCCTTGATGATAAGACATGTATACATAATTTAAAACAGTTAAATCCTTTTAATGGACAACAATTACTTGACAACGACATTATATATAATAGACAACAAATTTTATTTGTAATGGACGACAAATTTTTAATTAATAAACAACCTTATTACTTGAACCATAACAACCTTTATCTAAATAATACACCATGAATCTTATAGATTACAACATTTACATCTCCTTGTATTACACATCGAATGTATTTACACATCGAATGTATTACACATCGAATGTAGGTTGATAACTATACTTATTGTAATCCTTTGCTAAACTCTTTTATCGCTAATCCTTTAAGGATAGTGTATCAGTTTATAAAACCTCTATCTTTTGTTAAACTTTAACAATGATATCTGAAATATATTAACCCTTATCCTTTGCTAGTGTTTAGGGGTTATATATATTAATATGGTTAATGTGCCACTATATTTTATTACTAACTTTATTGGTCATATGTTAAACTTTATCTGTATTTCTTTTTATTGTAAAATAATTGTATTAACCATTATCTTGTGCCAACCTTATCAAGGATATTGCCACTATCCTTATTTTCCCTTTTTATTTTAAAGGATACATACCTTAACAATTTTATTCAAGGTGTGAAGATTGATTTTGTTGCGCAAGGAATTTGTTGTGTTGTCTGATTGTCCTAGTCATCTTGTTGACTCAACGTTGAGTGCTAGGGTTGGTCGTCATGTGTTCAGATAGTCCTTGATATCCTAGCACGTTGATTTTTATCTTGTGTTGAGGGTCCAATTTTGTTGTTGTGCTCTGGTTGTTGTCACACCTATCATTGGGTGACCACGTGAATTCTAAGGAGGGGATCAATGAGGAGATGATTGTAATACCTTCATGCATCGGGTTGCATGCCATAGTGGTTCTAGTTATTGGTCGTCAAGGCCGTTGTGTTGGGTTGTTGCATGTAGTTCTTTAGCTTGTAGGTGAAATCATATATTTTCTTGTCATAGTATCTCATACTACCTTACATTGTACATGTAATTACAACTATAAATTATTTTAATTGTACTGAGATTTAATGGTATGCTATGGTTGCCAAATAATATTTTATAAGAAAAAGAGATAAACAACATCGTAAATAACAAGGCGATAAAGTACCGATCCCCTAACTTACAGGTCCATTTAAAGAAAAATAAAAGAGCCCAAGCCTCGCCTACATGTAAATAACCAAGGAATCCACCTTCGTTTTCCCATAATTCATCTCATCACTAAAATCTTACAGAGATCCATTAGAAATTCAAATTAATTTTTGGAGCCAAGGAAATCATGATAAAAGGAACGGACATTTAGAGTTGTGCATAGTCATTATAACTTAGTTGGCAGTCTTCAACAAAAATTTCATGATAGGGAACGAACATGACAAATTTGTGCAGAGTCTACATAATTTCGTTGGAAGTGTTTAAAGGAATTTCGTGGAGGAACAATCATTACAATTTGTGTAGGGTCTGTAAGTATATAAAGTCTTGTCATGAGAAAAGAAGAATGGAGATCCATGGATTCCTTGGTCCCCTGGTGCGGTACTGGTATGAGTTTCGATTGTTCACTCCAAGGAACGTAATCCAACATACTTGAGACCAATAAGCATATATATAATACTATTGTGGTCTAATTAAAAGGGTTTCTTCTATATTTGAGTCACTCTCTTCTATATTACTCAACCATCAAGGAAACTTGCAATCCAAAGAAGAAATAAAATACATATTTCATAAGAAAAATAATTAAACTACATATACGAATGTAAATCTTGATGAGAGTACCGTCATCGGTGCAATTGGGCTTGGAGATGTTCTTCAGCAACTGGTGATCCATCTGCCATCGCGCTTGCTAACCGTAGATACCTCAACAGTACCTGTCAACCAATGCTAGTGGTACTCTTCTTCCCTCTTATCCCCCCAAGATGCAAAGGGGACACACACCCACAAAACTAGAGATCATCTATCTCCCATATCACCTCGCAAGGTAGAGCCACCACCCTCTCTCAATATAGGTATCCCAACTCTCAGAAGTAAAACTAGTCAAAATTTCTGCAACATAAACTTGCCCAGAACCCATGTGCTCCTTTCCTCCTCTAGCCCATTTGTTTTATAGGATCTTTCTTAATAACACATTCACTTGCACATTTAATTCACTTTTTAAAAATTAATTAAGAATTATTTCCCACATACACTTGTCACCCTCTCTATAAGTTGCACAAGAAAATTCCATAATTTAATTTAATAAAAGTCAATTTCCCTCACCCATCCTAAAAACACTCCTCAAATCACTCCTAGTTGTCTCTTTATTCCCCTTATTTTCATTTAATGACTGACACATTACTAAATCGGATTTGAGTTAAAATAGGAGTCTTCTCCTAGTTAAACTAGTGGTAGTTAGACTCTAGATTCCCTTCTATGTGTGCACTTATTCTTTCATGCTTTAATCCCTTCTTATCTTACATTTTAATTTGGCATTTCTTGCAAATAAGTGTATTAAATCAAACTTTAGGTTAAACTTATATTTCTTAATTTCTTAAATTTATTTACCTCTTTCATATTTTGTTCAATTTATAAATTGGTTTTAGCGTTCTCACCAAACTTAGATTCATGATAAATTTTGAATACGCTTAGACTTCAATTGTGGTTACAATTACTAAATTCCTTCTTTAATTAATTGATTAAGTCATTAATTGATCTGACAATGCTCAAGATTTTACAAGGTTTAATATTCGCTAAAAGTTTTCTAGGCCACCTACATTCATTGACTCAAGTTTTACTTCCATGACGTGCCCTTCAAGATGCACACCATGCTCCAAGGGTTCCACTTTCTTTTGATTCAAATTTTTAATTACATGATGTCCTCTTCAAGATGCACTCTGTGCTCCAGGGGTGCCACTCTCATTTGATTGGTTTTGGTAGTTTTTTAATCCCTTGGAGTACACACTTCATTTGGGCGACCTTGTGATAGACTAAGGGATTCTAAGGAATAAGGAACCTCCCTTATTGCATGCCCCTTAGAAATATTCATGAGTGTCTGTCTCATTCTTCCCTCACGACATCGTGGATCTATCGAACTATGTAATCATTAACCTACAATTCGAGGAACGATGGGAGTTCTAGTAGGATATGACATGGATGATGCCACACCTCTCCCTCAATATCCGATCTATTTGCATGGCCCCTTTACTCCTTATGTGACTTAGATTAGCAAGAAATCCTCAGCTTGCATCCATCAACGAAACATTGTCAATGATCCATAAAGAACATCATAATATAATCGATCAGAGGTCACATATGCATAAATGAAATACTCAAACCAATACAATCGAATCCCTGAATCAATCTGGAGTCCATGGAGGTCCATTGATGCCATCGAAATCCTCAATCTTTCAAGTGTCCTGCACACTCAGGGGAAACTCGTCAATAGCATTTGTCAGTACATAGATATCAAACAACATAAATCATAATACATCAAAATCATCATAATAATCCATAAGAAAAACAGATAACCATATAATATAATCATATCAATTGCATGCAAGTGTCCTCAAGGAATAAGTCAATAACATGTGCTCGTAAGAGAGGGATGTTACATACAACCCCTCTTATTTAAAACTTTATCCTGAAGTTGTACACTATATACAATGTAGTAAATAAAGCATCTGAAAAGATCTATATGTATAATATATCAAACAAATATGGAAAATGATGGCACATATCATATGCGTCCTCCTAGGTAGCTGAATGTGGACAATAATTATCCCCTAGACCTTGACCCGATCGAATGATCGACGTTGTAGTTGTTGAATGCAATGATACATAATGTGGATTGGCTTCACCATGAATGAAACCTCATCCGACATGTGCAAGGAACTTGTGTCCATCACATGTGTAGGATCACTACCATAGTGTCTCAAACATATACATGAAAAACATCGTGCATATGCCTCTAAGACTGAGGCAAGGCTAGTTGATACGCCACGGGTCCTTTCCTTTCCACAAGCTTGAAAGTCCCCCACAAACCTAGGAGAGTTTTTAGAACCCTTTCTGAACTTAATCGTACTCTTATGCGATTTCACGTGATGGAAAACTCTGTCACTGACTTCATGATCACATTCAACACGATGCGCATCAACATAAATTTTATTTTGATCTTGTTCTTTTTTAATCCTTTATATTATCGTTTACATTTGTTCTTCCATTTCTTGTATTATTCTGGTCCCACCAGGACCCTATCCTCATGTTGATCCCAACTCAATGGCATCCAACATAGTCACACTTAAAGAAACTCAACGATTCCATCTTAATGGTACCCTGATATTTGTTGTTGTACACAAAATATACGTGTGTCAAGAACTCTTCCCAATGATTATGTTGGTCCATCACCTACATATGAAACATATCTTCCAAAATTTGGTTTCTTCTTTCTATATGTTTGCTTTTGTCAGGGTGATATGTTGTACTAAAGTTTATTTATGTTCACAAGGCCTCTTGGAAACTAATCCAAATCGTCATGTAAACATCAATCCTCGATTAGATACGATCCTTCTCGGTACACTATGTAACCTTACAATCTTGCTGATAGAAAATATAGCTATGTCTCGTGCCTAATACGTTGTACGCACATAAATAAAATGCACACTCTTCATCAGAGTGACAACTACCACAAAAATCAATTCGTTCCTCCTTGCCGCTAGTGGAAATCATAGATGATTTTAGGGGTTAAATTTTTCAAATGGCCTCATTTTCCATGTTTTTTCCAAAAACGATTCGCGAATTTCCATTTTTTTAAAAACAAATTCGTCAAAATTCCATAGAAGAAAATTATTTTACCTTAAAAATAACCAAAATTGTATAGAAAATATATTAAATCCTTAGAAATTAGAATATTTTTACAAAAACTATCGCCAAACATTTTACATTTTGCATATTAAGGACTAGTATTATTATCCCAAGTTTCTACATTTTAATATAAATTTACATCCTTAAAATAATCTATGGCGGCAATCCAACAATAAATTCCATTGAAATGACCTCCCATTTCGATTCCTTAACAACATGTGGTTGTAGTAATCTGGCCGGATTCTTATTTCCATGCTTCACTTGCTGACATTCTAGACATCGTGCCACGTAACTAACTATGTCTTCCTTCATTCCTTCCAAAAGAATAAGGGCTTAAGGTTTTCCCTCGTCTTCGTGAATCCTAGATGAGCCATGCATATTGCTCTATGATATTTTCTTAAGATCAAATTTATCAATTTTTTGTTAGGCGGTACATAAATCCGTTTATTATACCTCACCAATCTGTCATTGTCCAATTCATATCCTTCAAACTTTGGTACCATCATGGCGTCTTGTCTGAAAATTTCCTTAACCTCTTTATGTCAGTCATTGTCGAACTGTATAGCTAGAATTCCTTCTCAAAGATTCACCTAAAGAGGTATCATTGAGAATATGCATGGTCTCCAAGTAAACACATCTTCTGCTCTATTCATCATTCATTTAATGTACTTTATCTCAAATCATATTTGCTAAGTAATTATGACCAACGCTTTTGTTGCGCGTTCAAGTCATTCTACGCAAAATGGGTTGCATTCCACAACGATCCTTTATTGTTTGAATTTCCATCCAATTAGATAGTGTATCCACACTCTTCATACATACATAATGGCTAATAACTCCAAATCACGTGTCGCGTAGCTCTCCTCATGATTTCTTAATTTCCTTGAGATGTAGGCAATCACACAACCGTCTTACATCAATACTCCGCCTAAACTACCCTTAGACACACCTGTGCATATGAAGGAATCCATGTCCATGTAGGGGAATTTTAGTATTAGTACGGTCATCAACAACCCCTTTAGCCTTTGAAATGATTCTGCGCACTTATTGGGCCATACAAACTTCTTGTTTTTCTTCTACAATTTCGTGATTGGATTTGCTATCTTCGAAAACTTTCGACGACCCATCAATAATGTCGTGCTAAAACCAAAAAGTTGTGTACTCCTAGTATGTTTGTCAACACAGACCATTCCATAATAGCCTCAACCCTCGCTGAGTCCACGGTGATTCCCTCGCTAGATATAACATGCCCCAAGTAATGAATCCTCGAGTGCATTTCGACAGTTTCCCGTAAACTCTGTAATACTAAGCACAAATGTTCTTCAAGTTCTTCCATCATTCGAGAATATATTAATATGTCGTTAATGAATACTTGAACAAACTTGTCTAAGTATTTGTGGAAAACGTCATTAATCAAGCTAATGAACACCTTCAGGGCGTTTGTTAGTCCAAATAGTAAGATGATAAAATCATAGTTTCCGAACCTCGTCTCGAAAGTTTTCGTAGGAATGTCTTCCTCTTTAATTCGTAACTGGTGATAACCCGATCTATATTCGATCCTTGAAAAAATCATCGTGCCTTTCATTTTATCAAACAAATCATCTATTCTTGGAAATGGATACTGGGTCTTGATCATTGCCTTTTTCAATTGACGGTAGTGAATACAGAGCCTCCACGACCCATCATTATTTCTTATGAAAATAACAGGTGCACCCCAAGGTGACACACTCGAAAGTATAAGTCCTAGTTCTAACAACTCCTGTAACTTAGGTGTTGACATACGATAAGGCATTCTTACTATCAGTTCAGTTTCAGGGTTTGAGTCGATTTTAAGCTCCATCTCTCTTGCGGGCGACAATTTGGGTAAATCTTCTGGAAACACGTAAGCAATTCTCATACTACTGGAAGGTCTTCCCATCCTTCTGCCTCACCTCTTTTAATTAGCACTAATATTGTGTATAACTTGCATCCTTTGTGCATACTCTTTTGCAATTGTACATGATGTCTCTAGCACAATGGATTGATTCTTAGCCTGATGGTTGTTTACCGCTACATGTATCCCATGGGCCTTGCCAAAATCTCCAACTGTAGTCTGTCCTGTTGATCTGGCTGCTTGAGCCTCCTCAACCGGAATTTCTTACTGGTAATGTGTCTCTCCACATGCCCAACACCTGGTCTTTGGTCCAATACTCTTGTTTTGTTCTATTGAATAGGCCTAAGTTGTAGCTACTAGCGACACAACTGCTAATGCGATGGTCCTCTATAGGGAGTCCCCTGTTGAGGAGCTAATCATCATGGTGTCATGAACATGGATCCTCTCGACATATCCTGATACCCTGATGTGTGTCTAGCTAGTGTTTGATGTTGCTACAGAACTGACGTCGTCTTTCCATTCGGTCTTGCAGGATTCCTGCCTTGTCCCTCGCTAGTCAGCTCTTCCTTAGCTAGGAGGTCATTCTAGACTTTATCATGCAACGTCTGAGCCATTAGGATCCTCACCCTCACAAGAATGTTTAGGTTAAGGCTGAAAAAAACCTTGTTGAACTTTTTCTTCCCAGTGTTTAGGTGTGGAGCATACCTAAGAACCTCCATGAATTGGGCCTCAAACTCCGACACCATACGACCACCCTGTCGTAAGGTGTTGAACTCATTGTGGTGGTGCTCAATGAATTCCTATGATAGATACCTCTCTTGGAACCATTCTTCAAACAGTTCCCATGACATGTCTTCGACGACCATTTTTAGTTAGGGTAGGAGTGTCTTCCACCATAGAAGAGGGCTCCTCTTCAAGTGGAATACTACCATGCAGAACTTCAAGTTGGAGGCATAGTCATGAATTTCAAAGCACATCTCCATGTTCTCCAGCCATGCCTCGATGGCTGAGCCATATGTGCCACCCATGAACTCAGGAAACTTAACCTTCTCGAGTTCTTGGTGAATACTACCACTCCCAATTGGAGTGCACTGTGAACCCTCATTGGGCACATGAAACTTGGCCTCCTCTCTATATCATCGGTTAATCAAGGCCTCTGACATCCTTTGGAAGGACCTCGTTATACCAACCACATCCCCGTTAACAATCTTCTCCTGCCCAATGACTTGTTCTTCTCCTTTGGGGTTATACTCCTCTGGCATGGATGCCACTGAAGGCATCACACTTCTTCACCTAGCACCACATTGTGAACCTTCGTGGCTTCATCTATCCAGGATTACCGACACAAAAAATTTCCATTTTAATTATCGATAAGTTATTAATCAAGTGTTTAATAAAGTGGAAGTCATAATGATTCCCATGTCACAGGGTTGAACCCACTCTTATACCATATGTAACATCCATCCATCCGTCTGTTACGACAAAAAATGAAGTACAAGGTAATTTTATTTTTTTAAAGCATTAGGGAATTAACGTTAACACATAAATCAAAGCAACACATAATAATGTGAAATCATAATCATAGCATTACAAGTGACATGTCATCGAGTAAATAAAGACATAAGGCCAACAGATTAGCTTAAATAACAACGACTCATGTTCAATGCATAAACATAAATAACGATGCAGTTCAACACATCACCTTCAACTAAATAAAAATATAATTAATGATCAAACATACACTAAATATTAAATTAACTACCCGCCAAACCTACCTTGCAAGGTTAGGATCTCCTAGACACATAAGAAATTCTCAATCCCATGATTCATCCGATTGATTTTGACCACTTAAGGTCTCAAGGATGGCGATTGTTCTGAGGAACAAGGAGGTATATAAATCCCACAAATACAATCAAGCCGATACAAATTTAGATCAATGATCAATCTCACTTATCAAATAATCATGGCGCAAGAGAAATATAATTACTAAATCAATCATCATCAATATTATTTTAATGGTGCAAGAGAATCTAATTATTAAAGAAATCATATATCAACATGTTAGTTTCTGTCAGTCACCAATGATCAAATATGCTCTTTCAAAATTAGACACCAAAAATCAGAGATCAGACATCAGATACACCAAACATCAGAGACCAAAAGAAAGAGGTGTTTGGCATGATTTTTAGGGTTTTGAGGTCATTTGTTGTACATAGGGACAATTTTTATTCAAAATAAATTTCTGACCAAATGAAGATGAATTTGAGCAAAGTGAAAGTCAGTTTTTTCAATAATAAACCAAGCAACAAAAAAATCCTTCAATTTGTGCACAGATTTTATGATTCAAGAGAAATTCCCAAAATACAGTTGCTACAGGTGGGTGGCTACACTTTTGGACAACTTGAATTCAAATCCATTTTTCATGGGTTTGGAGCAGGGGTTTTCAATTATTGGTGACTCCATTGTGTATTAGACATCCTCATATTTCCAAACATACCACTTTGAGCCCAAAAATCCTCTGGTAAGGCCTCCAAATATCCTCTCAAAGACCACATTGTGTTTCTACTGTGAGCACACTTTGCGTCTACAACTTTTAGTGACCAACTTCAAACTTGTATTGTGAACAAATGGGAAAGTATTTCTGAAAAAGGGACGATTTTGACGTTCCAAAAATACCCAAGAACAACAACCTCTCTCAGTTTTGTAAAAATATTTATGGTTAGAGAGATATTGATCCATCTTTGAGCCCTATTTTTGCAAAGAACCCAGAAATTTGGCAATTTTCGGATGTATAGAAACACAACGAACTCATGCTATGCTTTATCTCGGACGGTTTAAATGATGAAAATTTTATATTATTGTATATATATTGACCTCTAATTCACATATATATACCTTGGTGCCACTTTTTCAAGACCTTCGTTGCGCTTTTAGAGTCATCTTGGGAGATTAAAGTTTTGGAAGTCATGGAGATGAATTTTTGCAGATTTAATGGTGCAAGTTTCTTATACACATTCCTGTCTACCTCCTCCAATCATCATTTCAGAAAATAAATGCACAAAATCAACCTTAAAATTCCCTCCAAGAACACACTGTGCTTCTGTTAAATTTACTACAATTTTTGCCAAAAAGTGAAATTTTGAATTTCTTGGGTAAAAATCAAATATTGGTGATGTAATTAATCATATTAGCCATTTACATGATGTAAAGGAGTGTAACAGAGCTGGTGAATGTAAAATTTATGTAAATTTGATCGTCATTAATGCTAGTCAAGGCCAGTTGAGCTAAAATTGGGAGTTTGTTTTAACCTCCCTAGCTTTGTGTATTGTTGGAGATATCCTTGTAAACAGTTCCTATCATGAGGGATTCGACCACTTGGATGAGGAAATATTTTTTTCATCTATATGTACACCCAATGAAATAAAAAAAGGTGTTGTACATTGGATATGTGATAGCTTGGAAGCTAGCATACCTTTTTTACAGTAATAATACAAAAATGTTGCAGCTATTATCTAGGGATTCTTGTGGTATGTTCATTGGCAATGTTTTTTCTTTGTTTTATCATCAAATGTAATGCATTTTTATCCTTTAAACCATTATAATTCTTTCTTGTGACTATCTCTGAAGTGTTTAAACATAATTCATAATTATATGCTCTGTTTTAATAAGATTTTCATGAATTTGTTTCCTTCTTCTTGATAAATGAATTCACATAACCTATGCTCATTTTGATCCTCCCCTATTTCGACCCTATACCATCAACGAAAAACCACAAAGTGTTAATGAGTGTGCCTACCTTTCCCCTTTATATCTATGCAACTCATTTGTATAAGTCATAACATAGCTCCATGGTTTCATGATCCTGGTCCAGAAAACCTATAAACTCAAAACCTCATTGAGTTGAATAACTAGCCTAATATATTTTTCCTTCTCTAGTCACCTTATTTACTGTGATCATTGAGAGATCCTTCTCTGATTTGGTAGGGCTAGATACCAAATCAAAAGATTGTTTTGTTGTTACCTGTGTCGATATCCTTTTCGGCCTTGGGAGAACTGGTGGAGTGATAACACAACATTTATTCCATGACACGCTAATAATATAATTGCTTAATTAATCATAATCAACATTAGTTGCATGGCGTGCTAGTAATCTAATTACTTACTTAATCATAAATCAACATTTTTCCAGGTCATGTTAACAATCTAATTACTTAATTAATCATGGATCCACATTAATTCCATGGCATGCTAGTAATCCTATTACTTACTTAATCATAAATCAACATTAATTCCATGGCACGCAAATATCTAATTACTTAATTAGTCATGAATCAAAATTAATTCCATGGCATGCTAGTAATCCTATTACTTACTTAATCATAAATCAACATTAATTCCATGGCGTGCAAATATCGAATTACTTAATTAATCATAAATCAAGATTGCCCTAAATTATATGATAACATAACAAAAGTTTATCTTAATAATTAACCAGATAAATACACATACGAATGTTAGGATATTTAGACACTTAGGAGTTAGTTAAGATCTACTTGGTCTAATATGTCGTTAGGTAAAAGTGTGTTTCTTTAGTATGCATTAGTATGCATTTGTAGTTAGGCAATCCGACGGTCACGATATGTTCCCGACATAGAGTGATTCGACGGTTCATACTCTCCTCGATCTTAACGGCCATTGATCCATGGCTTAACACCCGATTGGTCCATGATCTCTATTTAAAGAGCATGGGGGGTCATTTGTCGATGATCGATTGTGAGAAACTCTCTTGTAAAATCTCTCTGTAATCTTTTTCTTTGCATTAATAAACTGCTCCAAGTGGCCGCATTGGCTGGGGCCGTGGATGTTTCCCCGTAGGGGTTTTACCACGTGAAA